>JALLPI010000318.1:0-25528 GCA_036939935.1 Cyclotella atomus | reverse complement strand
TAATTCTTTCGGTTCTTACGTCACTGGTCTCGGAGTGTTTCGAGCCCTCTAACACATCTTGCATCGCACATAGCGTCTGACGCTCCTAAAAAAGTCTTCATGATCTCTTGAAAACACGACAATATGATACTTTTGCCTCGATGTAATGGTCAAATTCATGAATGCACCTCTTCTTTATCAACAATTTTGCCACACTCTGGTTCATTGTCAAGTCGTTCACCGATGGCCATACAATTCCCTTTGCCACTTGCATATTCTTTTAGCAGCGTGATGTGCAGTGACACCTGATTCATTCATTCTGTTGTTTGTGAATTGTAGACAAATTCCACTTTCTGACCACAGTTTTTCATTACTCTCTAGAGTCGATAGTGGTGCATATTGGAGTAGTGAAGAGGAAAGGGTTCATGGTTGAAGGCGATTGAAAAGAGTAGTAAAGAGTCGACATGGTTAGAGTCAGTTAGAGTCCAGCCCAGCCCTGGTAAAATCCCGGTCACAGTATTCTTATTTAGAGTATTTTCCCACTAACTTTATGTAATGGAGGTCAGTATCCCATTTTTCTGGCTTACTTCATTTTTGAGCCCTGTGCAACAACAAAAACTGCTAACAGCCCAAGCCCAACAACCACCACCAGCCCAAGAACCATGGAAGAAGACACCCTAGCCCTAACAACCTTCGGAACCTCCCTCTCCCTCACAACCACCCTCCGCAACTCCATCCAATCCGAAATCTCCACCCTCGATGCCGCCTCCCTTGCCCTCTCCAAGGCCATCGCCTCCGAATCCTCCATCCAACGCTCCATCCGCAAGGAGATGGAACGTGCCAAACGCGAAATGATGGAGATATCCCGAGAGGGAGGCGAGGTGGTGGAGAACGAGGTGGTTCATTCCAATGTTTGTCGGGGGTGGAAAGAGGAGGTGGCTGGGATGCAGGAAATTTTGAGGGATTTTAGCGTGGTTTCGGATGATGAGGGAGACAATGGAGACGGACAAGGAGGAATGAAATTGATTCCCAAGATGAAAATGATGATCCAAACCAAGAATCGGGAGCATGTCTCCCTCCGTCGAGAATTGGAGGGGTATAAATCCACCGTGGCCAATTTGGACGATGAAACGAGTAGGATTCAAGTGGAATCGGGGAGGTTGAATGCCCAGAATTCGAAACTGCAGGGAGAGGTGGAGAAGAAACGGATGGAGTTGGAGGGTGAGATGAGGAGGAATGGGAGGGTGAAGGAGGCTATTGGACGGAGTCGGGGGAATAGTGGGGGGTTTGCGAGGGCTATTGCTGATAAGGTTCGTTTTTGATTGTGCTGCCTAATGTATTATCTTGCTGGTACTTTCTGCTAAACCAAACCAATTTGTTGAGAGACTTTCACGTCGGATCTTCTCGTCTGACCCATGATGGTATTTTGTTTGATATTTGCTGCTGCCCATCATTTGTTTTGAGGTAGTAAGCTAGTAGCTCTGCCGAGTTTGATTGTTGTAGCTGGATGTGACGTGCTGCTACCGCCGCCGCCGCTGCTTCGTCATTGTCCACATGTTGCTGCTCAGCCAATTTGGCGTTTTGTGTTCAATCTTCGTTTCACATTATCAACTGATATCGCACCATCAAATCTTTCAGGCCCAAGAACAAATCACCGAACGATCCAACAACCTCTCCAAAGAGTCCGCCCTCCAAGCTGATCTCGAGTCCAAGAATCAAGAAGTTGCATGTCTCTCTGCCGAAGAGAAAAAGCTCGACGCCGAACTCGCATTGCTTTCGGGTTTCCTCGATTCATTTATCCAGCAGCATGTCGAGGCTGAGGGAGAGGTCAAGAGGGGAGTCGTTGCCAAGGCTGAGTTGGACGAAGTTAAGGCTGAGGTTGTTGAGATTATCAAGGTCAAGGAGGCCAAGTTCAAGGTTCGCGATGATGCCGCCAAGGATTTAGAGGAGGCTAAGAAGGTGCACGATACTGCCGCTGCTGCAGCTAAGGAATTGGAAACCATCAAGGCTGAGAATGACAAGGCTGATGCTGAGGTGCTTGAACCTGCCCTGAAACGAAAGGCTGAGGCCAGTAACGAGAAGGAACGGCTTGCTGGTGAAGTTAATGAGTTGCACAAGGTGATGGCTGAGCTGCAGAGAAAGATGAACGAGGCCGTGGCTGGTACTGATGCCAAGACTGCTGTAAAGGCTGAAGGTGAGAATGCCGCAAAGTGATATCATGTTTGTAGTAAACCCTGATGCCTCATTAAATGCTTTCACTCTCTCTTACAGAGCTCAAAAACGCCAAAGAGCAGCTAGAGAAGGCCAAGTCGAATCTCGAAGATTTCCTCAAATCGGCAGCAGCCCAAGAAGAAAGCAACGCCAAGGAACTCAATGAAACCAAGGACTTCACTGCCCACTTCGAAGCGGCCACTCAAGGCGAAATTACCCGCCTCGATACCATGAAACGCCAAAAGACCGATGAAAGGCTTGCCAAGCTCGACCAGCGTCGTTCTGAACTCGCATCTTTGGAAGATGTACGCAGGGAGGGCATTAAGCATTTGAAGGATGCACTAGACTTTCTCGAGCAGATGAAAGACGTGGAGGCTGCCATCAAGGATGCAGAGGTCGAGCTTACCGAAGATGGTGAAGAGTTGCTCCCTGCTTTGGAGGAACACAAGGAGGTCTTTGCGGATTTGAAGGATCGTATTGAAAGTGCCGAGAACAATGAGCACGGCACCGCCAATGACCGTGATGACATGGAAACTCAAGCTTCTCCTTCGACCAAACGTCGTCAGTGAGCAGGATTTACGCTACTCTACAATCTTCTGACTGTGAATTGGTTTGGAACAGTTCACAAGTTGGTCGACCGTGCAAGTTTCTGCTGCAATTATTTTGGGAATTTCATAGCTGGTGCATCACGCATCTATTGAAGCATGAACTTTTGAGTTTAAATTGGGATCTCGCATATCTTTTATTAGCGCCATCTCTTGCTGATGAATAGAGCTTCCTCTCTAGTATCATTATTCCTCTATCTAAAGATGTAAATTCATTCTGTGTATTAGTTGTCCTGGCTATGATACCGAACTAGATAGAGCTCGGCAAGATAGAACAAACTAAATTACTGTGACTTTGTGTGACTTCAAACATTTTGGGTATTGAAACAGCTAGAATCACCTTTGCCATCAATCAATGAGAAGGATTCCTGAGGAAAAGGGAACATGTGAATGTCTAGGCAAGGCAGTTATGCATTTTGTTCTTTGAGGTATGGGTGGATTTTAGAAAATCCGGTTGTGTTTCAGGCAGTGCAAACTGATTTGCATCAAATCACACTGACATCAAGACCATTATCACGCTTNTAAGATTTTGCACGTGGAAGTTAGGGGCTTCCAGAGAAAATACCACTTGGGTGTCATTTCCAGAATAACATGATGGTAAAGGCTTGCTCCACGATGGTTCGCTTCCTGACGAGGAAGGCCTTTTGTATGAAATCGAATAGAGATTACATTAGTTGAGCTCAGCGAACGCTCGTTTCTATGAACTGTCATTCACCTTCCACCAGATCCACCTCTTTGAGAGCCCGATGCTTCTTGTGTATCAGAAGTATCGGCAACTGCAACTCCTATTTCATCATCGCCATCGAAAGTTGTGGAGGGCCGGCTGTTATCTGCCGTCACGCTACCGACAACAAGTACAGGAAAGATTATCACTGCGAATAGAATCACGATCCTTGCCATGGTTGTTGCTCTTCCGATTTGTCCCGTAGCTGGACTATTGAAGAGTGAAGAGTTAGGATTATTATTTGTGAGAGTGGAAGCGCAAAGCTTTATGTCATCTGGGGAAAAGTACTGATTCCTACGTAGAGACAGCAGATTACGGCTAATTACCGACATAGCCAGCCATGCCATCCGAGAACGAAGAACCAAGCTTACCCTCTGTACAATCGATTATATCACCACCAGTCGACCGATTGATTCGAGATGCAACATGCCTTAGCTCTACGGCCACCACAATGCTCTAAATTGTACACCAAATGTCATGGCACAGAGCAATCATTCGATCGAGAGCAAGTCTCTCTCCCAAAGTTGCCGGATTGACAATTGAACTTGCAGATCCATCGAGCAGCTTCACTTTCCTTCCAGGCCGATGGATTGACTTCCGTCCATCGCCATGCTCAACGTGGAAAGGAGATACCAAACAAAATATAGGTGGATCAGTATGACAAGCATACTGCAGCAATTGCCACAGATTGATTTAGCAATCCAGAGGTCACGTCATCCAGTGGCTCAATGGGCCGTTGAGTTTGCAAAACCAAATGACACAGTAGACATTCGTGTAGGTGGATCTTATACGTATGATAGAAAACAGCAGCAGCAGCAGCAGCAGCACAATAGACTATTTTTTTTGCGGGAGGAGTCGGTGTAAATCCACCGTTTTCAATGCTGCAGCAGTGGTGTTTGGACATTGCAAATGATGATACCTCACGGGCTGTGCTGCTGTATTCAGCTGCTAGACATCAAGACTTTTTGTTCGTTGATAGACTTGAAGAAATGGTCAAGAGAATGCCAGATCAGTTGCAGGTGGTGCTCACAACAACAAAGGAATCCAATTCTCTGCTGTCTGGAAGGGAAGCGGCAAATCTTAAACCGAACAATGGAAGAATCGATGGAGTGATGGTTCAAGATGCAGTGGGGTGGCTCAATAGAAGAGAAGACAGCAGTCAGCAGACGAAAGTGCTGCCTGAAACTGACTCCAGTCTCATTTCTGGTGTGTACACATGTGGCCCGCCTGGGATGCCTGAGGCCATTGCAGAGTTGGTCAAGCCATATACAAATGAGGGCGACGTGCATTTTGAGAAGTGGTGGTGAACTCCGTAAACTCCGGGAGTGATTGATGGCACTCATTCATCGTACAAAATATACCGCTTTGAGGTTCGTCTGAGATGCATCAACATTCATCACTAATGCATCTTCATCTCCAACACGCCGCTTTGAAAATGGGTGATTCTATTAAGCTCTCCTCTTTTGCTTGGACAATGCCACGACGATGGTAGACGAACTGCTAGATGCTAGAATCTTCGTTTGCTACGAGCGGGCAATTAGGTGCAAGAGAAATGGAAAATTCTTTTAAAAATCCGGAGACGCAATCATTGAGTTTAAAAGTGGAAGTATCGAACGCGGAATTGTTCTTGTCTTTATTACCAGAAAGTAATCAAGATGTGTAGAATCAACGGCTTCTACCTCGCTATTGCCACAATTCTACTCTGCAACTCCGTTGTTAGCGGGCAAACGTTCAAAGCTTTTGAGAGGTACCGGAAATACTTTCCAGACCTGACATCTCGAGATGAAGATCACGTCGACACAATTGATCTGGATGCAAGGAGTGAATCAAACATCCCGCAGCCAAATGAAAAGGTTTCTGATGGACACATTTACATGTTGAAAGAGAATGATCTGGATTTGGAAAGCATTGCATCCAGTGATAGTTTGAATGCGCAATCAAAGCCAACCGAAAAACTTGGATACAGCAATGACAAAAAGAAGTCATCCAGCCCACCCAAACAAAGTGCCAGAAAGCTAGCCTACAACAATCATCACCGGAATCAAATCAAAATTCTCGACCCAGACCAACCTCTTCTACCTCCCACAGAAACCACGCTAACAACGGGTTTATTTCACACCTGCGCCATTACGAAGCGTGCCGGGACGGAAGAGTGCAGTTCTGCATGCGGACCTGTTAAGTGCTGGGGTAACAATGATAAAGGTCAATCATCGCCTCCTCACGGTGTCGTCTTTACTCAAATCAGCGCGGGAGGATACTTCACATGCGGCTTAGAAGCCGACAGAGAAGTAATTTGCTGGGGCGAGATCGACAAGTTAAGGCCACACGATCATATTATGGATGAATCAAAACCAAAGCCAAAGGAGACTTACTCAGGCGAGAGGCACAAACGTCGACTTGACAAGAGCGAATACAAGGCTGAAATCGAGAGAAGAAAGAAGAGATCAAACGTAGAAGAATCCTATGCAGAAGAAGCCAAGCAATCTGTAATATTCTTTCCAACTGGAACCGGAGAATATATCCAAATCAGTAGCGGCATGAAGCATGCCTGTGCCCTTGCTCGAGATTTGACAGTTCATTGTTGGGGTCGGAATGATTTTGGTGAAGGATCTCCGCCAAGAAAGAAGTTTGTTCAGGTAAGTTGAGGTATAAATGCACGATTTGTTTTCATTGAGTGCTCACGGCTCAATATTCTCTACCATAGATCGCTGCTGGCAACTCTGTTACATGCGGTTTGGATTCTAATGGAACTGCAGAATGCTGGGGAAGAAATCCTATTCACCAAACAACTCCCCAGGATAAGATTTTTCAGCAGATCAGTTCGAGTAGCTTAGGCCATCACATCTGTGGAGTAGAAGCAGATAACTCGATTTATTGTTGGGGTGACAATATACGTGGTCAAACTGATCCACAGGAAGGTGAGTTCTTCAGACAACTTGCTTAACCGCACTTCTTATAGATAAGTACAAATTTGCAATGACAACACATTTCATTGCAGGCTCCTTTCTGCAAGTCACCACAGGATATCGTACAACTTGTGGCATTCGAGACAGTGATGATGCTTCCATCCACTGCTGGGGAGCTCGTGCCAATGAGTTATTGCATCACATCAATCGTGGTACCAAGGCTGCAAATAATAACGATTCAACCAAATCTCACTTTCACCAAGTCTCCCTTGGCAAAGATCACGCATGTGCCGTGTCAACTATTGATAGCGAAGATCCTGCTTCCTCGACATCTATTCAATGTTGGTGGCTTGGCGGCTCAAACTATGATGCACACAAAGTGCCACCAATGCTGGTGGTAGTGGTCTGAAGTCTGAAACTTTGAATGGTGATGCATGTACATCTTTCATTATAGTTTGAGTTCAATAGCAATCAAATAATGTGCATGTATGATCATGTCTTTCATTAAAATCAATATGCATAGAGTACAGAATAGCACTATCAACCGCCGACTAGAGGCAACGGTGTCCATTCCAAAAGATCATAACATCCAAAGATCTATGCCTATCCAACTCCTCTATATCTAGATATGAAGGTGGTAGCTGTGTTTGCGTTGAAACCAATGTATCTCTCTCAAGTAGAAGTAGCGCAACAGAGTAGATAGACAAGCGAAGTAGATGATAAAATTGTTCCTCTGGAACTTGTATTGTACAACATCTAATTGAAACCCGTTGAAGTTGTGAGATGAAAGGGAGCATGTGGAAAACAGCAGTGCGTTGTTCTTTGAGGTATGGGTGGATTTTAGAAAATCCGGTTGTGTTGTGTGGCCTTTCAGCCAGTGCAATCTGATTTGCATCAAATCACACTGCCATCAAGACCATAATCACGCTTAAGAACGCTCTCCACGGATGCGGCGCGCGAGCTGGATGTCCTTAGGCATGATGGTAACACGCTTGGCGTGGATAGCGCACAGGTTGGTGTCTTCAAAGAGTCCGACAAGGTAGGCCTCGGCAGCCTCTTGGAGGGCGAGAACGGCAGATCCCTGGAACCTCAAGTCACTCTTGAAGTCCTGGGCAATCTCCCTGACGAGACGCTGGAAGGGGAGCTTGCGGATGAGCAAGTCCGTGGACTTCTGGTACCTACGGATCTCGCGAAGGGCCACGGTTCCGGGGCGGTACCTGTGGGGCTTCTTCACGCCTCCGGTGGCGGGGGCGGACTTGCGTGCAGCCTTGGTGGCGAGCTGCTTGCGGGGAGCTTTTCCTCCGGTGGACTTGCGGGCGGTTTGCTTGGTACGGGCCATTGTTGATGTTGTTGATTTGCAGATGCAGATTTGTGAGCAGACAAAACTGAGGAGTTGGCGGCGCAAGTGTGATGAGGTCTGCTCTTTCAAAATGTGCGGCTCCTCATAAGTACTGATTCCTACATTGATGTAGCTGATTTGAAATGGCGCGAGCCAGAAATCAAAGATGATTTAGAAACAAAGAAGGTATTACGGATGATGTTTATGCTTGTTGAGTGTTTCAAAGCTAAAATACTTATAGCTACAATACGCACTTCTTGTACTAACTTTCAGATCAGCCCTCATTTTTTGCAACGAGATGCAATGACACTGACATAAATCGACCTATCGATCAACCACACCAACACCACTAAACTAATTAACCATGTCAGGCCGCGGCAAAGGAGGAAAAGGACTCGGAAAGGGAGGCGCCAAGCGTCACAGGAAGGTCCTCCGTGACAACATCCAGGGCATCACCAAGCCCGCCATCCGTCGTCTCGCTCGTCGTGGCGGTGTCAAGCGTATCTCCGGTCTCATCTACGAGGAGACCCGTGGTGTGCTCAAGGTCTTCCTCGAGAACGTCATCAGGGACTCTGTTACCTACACCGAGCATGCTCGCCGTAAGACTGTCACCGCCATGGACGTTGTTTACGCCTTGAAGCGTCAAGGAAAGACCCTCTACGGATTTGGAGGTTAAGCAGCATCTTGCAACGGTGAAGGCAGAAGGCGTGTGCCGTCACTCAAACAACAGGATTTTATAAAATCCGCCCTTCTATCGAAGATTCATTATACATCATGCATATTTATTTAGTTGCCCTTGACTTAAACTGTTGCTGTTTTATGTACAGCTATCTGCTTCCCACGATTTTCAATGTGGCATTTGCACAAATGTTAGGGGTAAGGCAGTAACTCAACGCACAACTCTTGTTCTTTGTTACCATATCATTCCAATAATATATTCATACTTAACATAAACAAGGCAGACAGCATGCAGACCCAGAGGCAAGCAAATGACTTCCTGTACTCACATCCATTCTTTGACTGTTTGAGCTTCTATCTTTAGGTGCAACCCTCCCTGTCTTTCGTCTCTCAAGCTAGTCTCAAAAATCGACTCTTCTCGTCATCCCTCTTCATTCACGTTCATCTCTTCGCGCTGCAATTTCGTGCACCTTATCTTATTCGGGTGCACGGAAGCGTTAGATACAATAAATAGTAGTCATTTGTCTTATCATTCGGGTCTGACATACCTAAAGGTCAAAGTTGCGTGAAAACTGAATGTAGTCTTGCTTGATGGTGACAATGAGAATCATTCTTCAACGATCGTGGAGCGGGTTGCGGTTCAATTACTTTTGTTATGTCTTCTTTCAGCTGAGGTCACATCATGCTCAATGCATTCATTGTTGGTTATTCGTTTTAAGACTTCTATCTATTGACATGGACACTTGAACCTGGGCGCAGCAACTCATACAATTCTCCATTTGTACACGTTCACGTAGTTCTGTTTAATTCTATCCACGTGACCAACTGCTGCTGCAATGATATTCTTTGTTATCATAAATGGTGACTCCTTATTTATTGGCCTTTTGCTACGGTGTGACACTTGCTCTACGTTGTTGATACCTGGGAAGCTTACATGCCTCCATTCAAAATTAAAACTGGTGGCCCGACCACCCGGTATTCAACTGAAACTCGAGAGCTTTCTTTGTACTTGAACTTGTACTTTGCAGAATGCCACGGGCGCATTAAGGGAAACATTTCCAATGAAGGACGGCTGCAGTATCGACTTGGCAGATCTCGAGGCAGAAACAAAATCAATATTGGAGCGATTTGGTCGAGGTAAATCTGTCTCTCGCAGCTCCCGCCAACATTTGTCATCGGCACCTATTCAATCTAAGCGAGGTAGCAATGCCAGTGCGTTCAATAAATCCTTCAAACGGAGTACTTCGGCGTATTCCCGCCCAGCAAGTACATCTGTTGTTTTGAAAACCAACAACCGAGATAGCAATGTCATTCCGGATGACATTCGATTGTTCAAGGCTGATGGAACGGCTTCGAACCAGCTCCGACACACCATCTCGACAGCCTTGTCTGGAACTAAATTTGACTCTGTACCATCTCTCATGGCTAGCAGTCTGTCTGATCATTACTTTGACAGTCTTCCTCAGTCATCATTTCGTGAGACAGCACCGTCAATTGTTTCCGTGGTTGGAAGGAACGCGCAGCCTATGAAGAAAAGTACTAGCACAAGTGCAATCGATCACCTTACCCCAAGCTCATTGTCTCTACGAGATGTCAAGTACGCAGGCTCAGAATCTATCAACCCCAAACCAAGCTCGGAGATTGATCCACAAAAGGAGGTCTGCTTTACTTGTTGGAGTGCTGGGGAGGGCATGACGTGTACAATCCATGCCAAGAAGGGATCATCTAACTCCATTGGCCAAAGTGTCAGCTTTTGCAGCAACTGGGATTGCTCCTATTTGCGAAGGAAGTACAGGGCTGAAGAGATTCAAGAGGTGTTCTCGGCCCGGTCCGAGACTTTGGTGTATGACAAGGCTGAGCAGCAGTTTTCAACGCAGCAAGAAGCCAAGCATCCCATCTATCGACTGGTTAACCATCACGTCGCTCGTTTGAACTGTACCTATCAAAGACGTCAAAATACAAGGATTTGGCTCAAGAGCTTCATCAGTAAACTGAAAGACGGATCGTTCACCAACAATCGCTCTGCACAGTCTGCCAAGGTTTTGTGTCTTCGAGGAACAGAAAACAATATGGCACAGGTACAACAAATCTCGCGAGAAATGGCCGGCAAGCTTCCCAAGGCTCCTGTCACTGGGACTACAATGCGAGAGAAGCTCGGTAACGAGCAAGTGTTGGTGGAGCAAGTTGTGAGCATTGATGGCGAAGAGAGGATTTGTCAGCTCGTCATGGTAGGCCCAGCACCATCTCCTCGGGCATTGTATCGGCCTCGAAAGTACGAAGCGTCCGCTCCTGTTAAGTTTGTTTTGCCAGCCAATCTTGATATAAGCAGTGACAGCGGAGAACTTCTTGAACTTGACCACTTTTCATTGCTGCGTGATACAAACAATTTCATTGAGTACGGCACTTTTTCGCACAAGAGCTCCAACGACAACTTTGCAGTGGGCGGGCTCTCCGCACAAATGATAGTCTCAAGGCAGTTTACCAAATGCTTTCCACCGCAGTACAAAGATATAACGTGTTCGGATGACACCATTGTGGTGCCGCCTCGGCAAACCACTCCTTCCACTGTACCAACACTGGATGTCCCGGCATACAATTTACCATTCGTTCGGCGAGCCCTTGTAACGTCTCTCGACATTCGCCGACCTCCCACAATTATGACAAAAGTAGGCATCAGTCCAAACGAAAGGCACTATTTTGGTCTCAATCGCGTAGAGCAGACGGGGGAGGAAGAAGATTTTGGGTTCAGAACTTCTACTTGGTTTACCGTGCCGGAGCCCAACGACAAGATCGACACCAACACATTCAAGCCTTCTGAGAGTATTGCAACGCCAAATGCCTTGGCTATTACTCCGTTTCGAACCATGCGCGTTGATGCAACTTATCCATTCTGTCAAGAAAATAGCAGGACAAATCGCGTTGAAGACTTGTACCATCTGTTGCTGTCCAATGGCGATGGCTCCTCGAATAAATTGCAGGTATTCACAACTGTGGGCTCTCAGCAAGCTGGCTACTTTCTACAAAATGGAGATGCATCGCTTCCGATTGGTAGAATGAATACAAAAGTCATCAGGACTTGGGTATTTTTGCAAGAAGAACCAGAGCGAGGCGAAGACCCCGACAACGACCCTCCCGCTGACCGCATTTACAAAGAAGAGAAGCTTTCCCTAAGCCTTGATGGAGTTGTGTTCGATGCTAGACCAAGATATCAGGATATGCCCGAAAAAGTACTGTCTACGTGCAGTAGAGCAGATGTCAGAGACGCGATTCTTAAAAGGTCGACTGAAGACAATAATAAGCTGGATATTGCGGTGGAGGCCAAGGATCGTCCGCATTTAGAGGGGCTACTTGATGATGTCGGTTCAACCAGAGTTGGGAGCAAGCATACCGAGTACCTCTCCTATCCATTGAACTTGCCCGCCCCACAGTGCAATGCCAAAATAAAACCAAGGACTTCACTGGAAGAATGGGCAGACAAAGGCTATAACCCATGGACGGAAGGGAAAGCGCTAGTTTCAACGCACTTTGTGGGGTCGCTAAGTCAGGAAACAAAGAAGTGGCCCAAGGCAAACCACAACAAAGTAGATCCCCCAGAGTCTAATACTGCCAGAGAATTTGCCGCTCTGTGCAGCCTAGTTAGGCATGGAAGGTATCGAGACTTTGAAGACACACTGGTCACTCCCAATCGATTACGTTGATGAATCGGGAAACACACTCCTCATGGTTGCTTGTCAAAATGGAAACAGGGGCATTGTCAAGCTCCGACTCCGCAGAGGAAGTCAAATCAACAAGCAGAATTTGAATGGCAACTCGTGCCTACACTTTGCTTTCGGCTATGGATTTGGTAAGTTTGCATATTGATGTCATCAAAAGAATCCATGAATGATGATCACTCAAAAGTCTCTTGCTTCGTCAATTACTGTAGCTGACCTTGGGGAGTACTTGATCGCCAAGGGAGCAGACGATTCGATTCAAAACATTAACGGTTTGACGTGCTGGGAGGGATTGGATTTGGATGATATATAAGTACAAAAAAGCTCTGGCCCAAAAGGAAGTGCTGGTTGGCTTGGGTGGCTTAGAAGTGGAATTGGTTGGCTTGAGTGGCATAGCATAGCAATTTAACATTATCACTGCTTGCATTGTTGGGGACAGGCTGATTTTGTTGTTGACCATGCTTAGTGTCTGGCTTGAAAAGTTTTGTTGATCAAAGGCAGATCTTTGTCGTACAAGAACGTAATAATTGTCTTGTTGACACACTAGATGCTGCAATGCTACACTTGTAATTTCACTTCACAGGAGTAAAGTCAGAATGAACTGATTTACGTCATGTAGTTCCACGCCTCGACTTGATGCGACTGAGGAATCCCCTGTGGCCATGCCCATTTTTGCTTGCAATCTCTAAACTACGAGCTTCTTCGCTGATGAAGCTCCAGCCCTGAAACAAGTCCGCTGTTTTCTCACTAGGCTCTACAAGCCAACGCGCAGCGACTGATTCGGCCTGAGTGTGGTCAGCCAGCATTTCGCTGCAAATGTTTCTGATAAAAAGTGACAGAGACGCTTGCTCTTTCTTTGGGATGCGACTGCTTGCCATGGTGCTGCGTCGAACATTCTTGGGTTTGGACTCTTGAGCTGCATGATTAATAATCCAATCTGGCATGGCAATAGCTTTCAACTGGAGTGGATTGAACTCTACGTCTGTCATCCAAGGATGCGATTCAATGCCATCAAACTTGGGCCGCTTTTCTGGGTCTTTCTCGAGTAGCATAGTGATCAAGTCTCTGCCATCAGTGTCGAGAGAGTCGGGATAATTGACTTCACACATCAAACATCTGTATTCGATATCCCGCATGGCTTTTCTTTTTGCTGCGCGCTCGGCAGCTGAAGCCGCTCGCTCAATAGCGCTTAGATTGGTTCCGGTGATGCTGCTGCGGCGTTTTGAAGGCGAGGGAGAACTCAACCCTGTGCTGGACAGCATAACTTCTTTTCTTGATGGAAATGGACGACGACCAGCTACCATTGTGAAAAGAGTGACTCCGAGACTGAACCAGTCTACAAAAATTTTCATGGTGAAGAAGTGAGATGTTTGTGGCGTGAAATAACAAGACATAAGGGATATCAAGTAAGGCACTGACCTGCTTTTTCATCGTAACCGATCCGACTAAAGTAGTCCACGTATCTTTCTCCAACTTGCTCGGGAGGACGAAATCCTGCGGTTCCACAAAGAGTCCTTCGTCTGATGCGTCTAAGGTCACCTTTTTCATCACCTGACTCGTCCTCCGAAACCTCGGGATCTTCACTACTTACCTCGTCGTCTTCTCCAACCGGTTGCTCGTTTTCATGCGATGATGAATGAGTAGGCTCCAGCAAACTTTCCTGAGGATTGACATGCTTCTTCTTTGCTATCAAGCTACCAGCCAGTCCAAAATCGATAATCTTCACGTGCCCATCTGAGCAAATGATAACGTTTGAGGGTTTCGTATCGCGGTAAATTATTCCTCTTTGGTGCATGAAGTTCAGTGCGAGAGCTATCTCTGCGGTATATATTTTGGCAATATCAAGTGGCAGGACTCCGTGAGCGGTGATGAGCCTTGACAGCGTGCCTCCTAAAATGTAGTTGGAAAGCATGAGTATTGTAAAGCTGGAGACTAAAGCTACTAATCAGAGCACATCAACTGACCTGGCACATACTCCATAGCAAGCACAGCATAGAGCGGTGTACAAAATGCATACTCCAAACTAACAATAAACGGATGCCCTCTACACTGCACCAAAGTATTCCTCTCAATATGAAGTGACTTCTTATTGGCCACTCTCATCCCACCTGCCCTATTCAAACGAGCCATGAATTCCAAAGGCTGCACCTTGAGCGCGTATGTGGTTTTGGTTGTAGTTCTCGAGGCCTTGAATACGAATCCAAACCCACCCGTATCAATTAGATGATGTACTTGGAATGAGTCTTCATTAATGTTCAATTCACTATGATCTGTCATGGAAGCACTACTGGCCATACTACTCCTTGCGGTGCTGGTACTGAAATGAAAATCACCAATCTTTTTCGGCTTGCATCCGCCCGATACTGCAGCACCCATCTCTTTATGCTTTCAAGTCTTTGTTTCTACGCCTGACAAAAATGCGCGTGATACATTAGGATGCTTCTAGAGAAAGAATGTCATCCTTTCTTACTTTTTCTCCTATTATACAATACTACACGAGAATGACCGAAATGAGTTAGAAGTTAGATACTCCTTGAAAGAATGTCATCATTTCTGTCTTACTTTCATTTCTTCGTTCTGCACCACGACCAATCCACTGCAGTTGGGGGGATTTAAATTTTAAAAGCAAGTCCAGGACCTTATGCTTGAAAGTGGCTCCATATGCTCTCTGTTTTCCACACTTCCACCTATATAAACCAATCACCTAAACACTAACCTCACTCTCCTGCCCAATCTCATCGACATACCTCCCCCCCATATCCCGAAACAACTCAGCCACCTCCCTAAAAAGCGTACACATCATATGTTCATCCGTCGCCGCCACCGAATTCTTCTTCAGAACAACGCTCACATCCATCAAATGTTTTTCAATCTTTAACAAATTCCCACACGAGCTGGGCGGTCCTATCGCCGTACATCCCGATATAGAGGATATTTCGCGTAATTCGTCCCCGATACTTTCGAATGATAGGGCTAATTCTAAAGATTCGTCAATGTTTGCACTTCCAAATACGTTGCTAATATCATAAAAAGCCTTGCTGGCATCTTCCATGGCATATGTGACGTCATCCCAGTTTGTATCCCATGCTTTTCCGGCCGACAAGAGGGAGGATCCAGCTTGGAGGAGATGAGCTTGGATTTCCTTGTGATCCATGCCGCCAATGTTGTAGAAGAGCATTCCTAGGGATTTGGAGGAGGCGGAGATGAAGGATTGACCGGCGGAGGTTAGTGGATTGTTTATTGGTGGGGATGATGCTTCATCATCTGGATTATTGTTGGTTGAGTGGAGTGGGTGGAGATTATGGGGGAGGTGCAGTTCAATGTTTTGTGGGACGTGTCGTTGTATTGATGATGTGCGTGTGTGCAGTGATGATGGATTTGAAAGACTGATTGGAACGAGTGGTGGACAGAAGGCCTCTGTGTGAGGCAGTAGGGCTAAGGAGGCTAGTATTGACAGAGTTGCCTTCATGGTTTTGGTCGGTTGGTTGCTAGCGGCGGCCATGGTCGCTCAGGCATGAGGCTAAGGTGAGGGCGAGGTTATTTGTGATTTGGTTCAACGTCAGTATTGTTGAACGTTGAAGATTGGAAAAGGGAACACGAACGGAAAAAAATGACCCGTAGTTTGGCAATCGGAAGGCCCTGTAAGAAGCCTTTCACTGTCGAAATAGAGGTCTTTTCATTTTGGCGCGCTGTGGTTGTGATAGAGATATGAAAACCATTAGCCTCACTGCTGACTGCTGACACTAATGCCACCCTGCCTGCTGAATAAGCATCTCATAACAACCCTTTCGATACCAGTGTCAAAATGAGTCGGGCACAAAAACGCAAACGACATTCCTTCACCGACCCCTCCACCATAGCTCCCATCAAACCTCCCGCATCTACCATCAACACACAGCAGCCCCGCCATACATTGCAAAGAGCCTCCAAAGATAGAGCCTACGCCGAACGATTGGCTGCTGCTGGCGATGGGATTGGGTCTTTCAATGGTTCTTCTACTGCCAATCACAGCAATACAGATACGAGAAAGAGCTTACGTAAATCTAATGTTGTTGGTAAAGTGAAGGGAAGTAAATCGATCAAGAAGGAGGCTCTGCCGCACGGATGGCCTTTTGTTGACTCTTTTAGTAAAAAGCGTAAAGAAGTCAAATCGAATGAGAAGCAATCTGCAAGTAGAGTATCATTGAATAGAAAGCAAAAATCACAGCATATGAATTTAGTTCAGGGGAATGATTTGCCAGTCCTGACACGCAGACAGAGCAATGTATTATTAGCATCAGACCAAGATGACATTTTAGAAGATTGCAAGCAGCCGGAATCTTCTATTGGTCGATCTAGGGGTGCTGCTGGCTGTAAATCAGACATTGATTCTAATAGCGGTAGCAAGTCCACAACCAACAGCAAACAATCAAGTCAGTCACCAGCTGCATCAAAGTCTGTATGCAATGAATGTAACTTGAGCAGTAGTGGTCAATGCAGAAGGTGCAAGCCATGTGGCAGCAGCCCAGAGGGGAGAAGTGTTGAAGATATCACAGTTAATGCGGGCGTGTCTGACAATGCAACAGTTATAGACTCTATGCATGCCCCGGTGGAATTAAATGTCTGTGCCAATGCAACAATTAAAGAGTCGTTAGATATCCCAACGAACGAATCATTGAAAGTAGAAGACACCGATAGTAGCACAGAAAATACATGTAGGATCACTGAACAACTACCCGGTTCTGAAAGTGCCAAGAGCAATCAAGACTGTGCTATCGACAAACAAGCAGTAGATGCAACAAATAAATCACCAGCTTCCTGCAAAACAGCCAAAACCTGGGATTGCACCCGATGCACCCTAACCAACAGTAACCGTCGGAAAAAGTGTCAAGTGTGTGGGAATATTAGACATTTGTCAGTCACTTGTGATGGAACTTTTGCCTTGGGTGATGGAAGCATTGGTCCTGGTGCTGTTTTGAGCAGTGCTGCTGGGAGCTCTCGAGATGGAATGACTGTATCCAATGATGTAGAGTTGGTGTCAGGAAATGATTTACAGATTGCATCTTCTCAAAATGGATTGTCGCCTGCAGATGATTTGTTTGCAATTGCCTCTGAGCCAGTATCCACTAGATCTAGATTCAAGCAATCACGTCTTTTTCAAAGTATGACACAGTCAGAGGAGGATTTGAATGGCTCTCAGCAATCTTTGTCGACCTATGATTCTCTGAACAAACAAAATTGCAGAGAGAGTGATACTGAAAGAAAGCACCAGCGGTCTGGCATAGAGGAATCTGGTTCATTTCTCAAGCACATCAAAAAGCACAAGAAAAATAGACATGATAGACGAAAAGCCAAACGCGTCAAGAGACAACTGCAAAATACCGGGAAAATACAAGTTGGTGTCCGTGTGTCTGTTTCTGCAGATGAATTGGATATGGATGATGTTAGCTTGATTGCATACGTTCCATCTGAAATTATGCCCTTTGTATTTGAGGGGAGCAACAAGTCTGATGAGGCGTTAGATGTGCCGAGCACTACTGTTGAATGTATTGATAAAAAAGTAGAAGTTCGAGTTCGTCTTTCTCTTGAACTAGAAGATGTGGAGCCATATGGAGCATTGGTGGCTTTGGTTCCAGCCAAAATCATGTCGTTCAGAGTCGACCACTGTAAAGAATTGAGCCAAACAGGTTGCAAAGACATCGAGATGTTAAAAGATTCATCGGAAATTATCGGTGGAAACACCAGTGGCAATGATCCTGTAGAAGATGCAACGGAGGAAGTGCAACCTAGCAATGAGACAGCTGTTGACAATCAAGAAAGCCGCATCTCGAGTACCGCATCGTGCATTGATGTTTCAAACAGTGAGACAGAACAGATTGAGAGCAAGACCTCATTCACAATTGCTGAAGATATAGACACGGCAGGTTGCAACTTTGAACATACAAATAAGGGTGGGACTGAGATTTCTCTTGTGGGAGTTGAGTTGGATGCAGCAGAAGTCTTGTCTCGAATGCAATTTGCTACTGGTAATGGAGAATCTAGTCAAGAAAGGATTGAGGTGCCGACTGACTTCAAACATTCTACACTACAGCACGAGCAGAAAGCCGAACAAAGTGACGAGAAACAACTGATCAACCAAGAGTTCGTGGAAGGGGCAGATAATATACAATCTTCAACTTTTTCAGCTGTAGATGAAATTCCTGAGAGTGCTGAAGTCAGAAAACTTGATGCTTTGTCTGTTGATAACAGCAGCCTCGTGAAAAACTCAGATAATTCAAGTGGTGACGCTGTCGATACTTATGTCAAACCAAAAGATTCGTTCGTTGAATTGGCATATATCCCAATGACTCAACAAATGTTAGAGTTTGATTATGATTACTTTTCCCAGGTAAGAATTGTTGTTATCCATGTTTAGGTCTGAGACACTCTTCTCGAACAAGACTGATTTCGTGTCCTTTATACCAAGGCTTCTAAAGAATCCAATAAATGCGAGTCTTGTGACAGAAAGATTACAGAGTCCCAACAGAAACGTGCTCAAGGCAGTGAGAATGAAACTGAGCCCACTTCTATCTCCAGCCCGAATCGTAAACCATTTGGAACTACGAAGTTCAGTGACAACAACTTCTCCTATAACGTTGATGCATCGTGTGAGGCAGAACAGCGGCACAAAGAGCAGCAAAGCGAGTCTGGCCCACCACGCAAACCGCAGCACCTCTGTGAACGGTATGTTGAAATGATCAAACCACCGTCGACACACATTTATCCCACGTTTCAAACTGCTGGGAAGAAAATTTCAATCGAAGTCTCCGATGAATCCCTTTCTAAAGTGAGCAAGCTGTTTGAAGATGAAACCAGCACTGCTGTTGCCAATGGATCTGATATTGGTGATACTGTCAACTCGAATCCGCCGATTTTAGAGGCTCCGTCTTCTTCTTACAATTCAACAGTTCTACCCGTTTTTCATACTGCTGGAAATAGGACAGTCATAACTGTTTCTGATGAGAGCTTATCGAAAATCAGCAAACTCTTTGAGTGTAACAAGTCCACTAATCAAAATCCGCCCACCAGTGCTCCTCTGCCTATGTTTCAGACTGCTGGGAAGAATAGAACAATCCAAATTTCTGAAGAGGCCTTGTCGAACGCTAGCAAGCTGTTGAATGGCGGCACCGTGCCAGATATCATAGAGAAAAAGAGAGCAACGGGCAATCGAATTAAATCTACATACAATACTGGAAGGAATTCAGTTACCAATGTGTCTGATGAGACGTTGTCCAAGAATGAATCCACATTTGAAACTCACGCTGTCACTGACAAACAGATGGCTTCAGGCCCACCAGAGATATCCTCCAATACTGTTGCAGTCGCTTCTAATCCAACGATAGTACCTGTCTTTCAAACTGCTGGGACGAATACAGTTATCCAAGTTTCTGACGAGAGCGTGTCAAGGATCAGTCACTTCTTCGACGGCGACACGTCTAATGGTGGGACTGCTATTGAAGCAATTAGGTTTGCCACTTCACTAAATGAGAAAAGCGATAATTTTATCAATCCACCGCCAACCTCTCCAGCATTCCGTGGCTTTCAGACTGCAGGAAGAAAGTCTGTAATCAAGATCTCGGATGAAAGCTTGGCCATGGTCAGCAAACTCTTTCGAAATGATTTACCAGGCGGTGATGTTGCCAAACCTGTCGATCAACGTAAGACATCAATAGATGAGGAAATTGAATGTCTTGATGCGAGTCCTTCGGTCTTTGCTGGGTTTCAGACTGCTGGAAAGAAAGCAGCTATCAAAATATCCGATGAGAGTCAACCTTTGGTTGATAAGCTGTTTAGTTATGATGAATTCAGCAATAGTGGAGCGTTGCAAAAGACGATTGAAAGTGAATTTGCTGCAGAACGACCCAAAATCATCACATCGCCAGCTTTCCCAGTGTTTCAGACTGCTGGGAAGAATGAGGCAATCAAAGTAACCGAGGCTGCTTTGTCAAAAGTCAGCAAGCTATTTGCTGACGGTTCAATAAAAGATGGCAGTGAAGATGCGGATGCTCTAAATTGTTCTCGAGCTCGACACAGTTCTCTATTGCCGGCATCCAAAGCACCAGGCCCTCCTATGTTCCAAACTGCTGGGAAGAAATGTATCATCAAAGTGTCTGATGAGTCTTTATCAAAGGCCAACGTGTTATTTGATGGTGGAACATCGAATGATGTGGCTGTTGGCGTTTTGCCATATCGTGCTACTGATATTAGAAGGAATGCCGAGGGATCAGAAGTTGCGCAATTCCCTTTGTGTCAGACTGCTAGGAAGAAAGTTGCTATTAACGTTTCGGATGAGAGTTTGTTAAAAGTCGACAAGTTCTTCGGTAATGATGGATCTATTGATGCATGCGCGGCAACTGTATCCGCTGCTGAAAACTCGTCCTCCATGGGTGTGAACAGCGAAAAGGCGTCTTCGCCTGCACCAACTATTCCCATGTTTCAGACAGCAGGGAAAAAAGTCGCAATCAACGTGCCCGATGAGGCGTTTGCCAGAGTCAACAATCTTTTTAACTCTGATGCTCCCAACAGTCTTGTCGCGTCGGCTGAATCGCCTTCTTCTTTAAATGAGCCCACTGAAGTGCCTGCCGGAACGTCAACAAATGCACCGAAGATCCCTGCGTTTCGTACAGCTGGACAACAGGCAGCCATCGATGTATCTGATGAATCTTTGTCACGTGCCAACTTGCTTTTTGATTATGGCGAGTCCATTGATGAAGCTTGCTTGGCTAGTAACACTGTCGATAATCATCTTCAGGATGATTCGCGCCTCCTTCAATCCGATGGCAAGGTTGCGGCCATATCTGTTGCGGCCGAGACGCCCTTTGACGACCAGTCCGATCTGCAAGAAAGTACCGGCCGTTCTAAAAAGAGCAACAGAGTTCGGTTTTCATTAGACCCGACTGAACGGCGAGTTATACAAAATGCCGCGGATCATTGTGAAGGATCCATGCAATCCAAGTTTGGAGCTGATGATTTTGGATCATTTATAACACCAGATAAGAGACAGTATGCCTTAGGTGACGAAGTAGCAGTGCAGAGTGATCGATCAACCGAAATTCCTAACAGTGATACTGACGGACCGTCCTCGGCGTTTCCATCCAATTTATACACACCGCTTCATCGCAATGCTGAATATGACTTCTATGACTGGACTGATATGCAATCTGAAATCAAGTCGAAAAGGCTTTTTGATGCAGTGAATGAAAATCAATCTCAACTAGATCCAACTCCTCGGGTTTCATCACGAGTCCGAAGATGGGCCGTGGATCAACAAACCTGCAGCAAAATTAACCTTGGCCGCTTCTCTTTGAACAATGTGACAAGAGAGGAATGCCTTGAGAACGGCGTTAGTGATGTCACTCTTCGTATTAATTACGCAAATGCAAACAAGCTGAGATTTGCGTCGGATGATGGGCTGCCGCTGTTTATAGTCGGTCAGCGAGATGTACCCAGAGGCAGTAATGTTGGTAAAGCCTCGGATATCAAGGAATGGTTACTGGAGCATGGCTGTGACGAATCTTTGTTCTCTAACAAGTGGATCTGCAATCACTATCAAATGATTGTTTGGAAGCTTGCAGCAATGGAACGGTCATTTAGTGACGTGCTCGGGGGACAATACTTGGTGTATGAGCATGTGTTGAAGCAGATGAAAGAACGATACGAGAGGGAGTTGCGCCTTGCGAAAAGGCCAGCTGTGCGAAAATTATTGAATCGGGACGTGTCTGCATCGATGCCCATCATACTGTGTGTGAGCCAAATTTTACGTTTCAGAACAAAAACAGACAAGCCCGGAGTCGGTAAGGAGGAGGTTCGCTTGGAACTGACAGATGGCTGGTATGCCTTACCTGCGACTCTGGATAGCGTCCTGCTACAATTTATAGAAAAGCAGAAGATCAAAGTAGGGACAAAGCTCATGATATGCAATGCTCAACTTTTGGGTTCAGAGGATGGCGTGGATCCTCTGGACGATACCTACTCTTCCACTAAAAGAGATTGCCCTCTGTGTTTGAACATCAACGCAAACAGTACAAGGCTTGCAAGATGGGATGCATTGCTGGGATTTGTGTCTCCCAAAAATTCCAAGCTCGGCGCAGGCAGTCTTATTGTGAAATCCCTTCGTGACATATTCGTTGATGGGGGCCCAGTGCCTGCAATAGACCTCGTCGTCTGCAAACAATACCCAAAAATGTATCTAGAAGAAATGAACGGGTCGTCTCTTCATCTCACAGAAGCAGAGAATGCAGCACGGCAAATTGAATACAATTCCAAGCATCAACGGGCAAGCGAAAAATTGGCAGACATGGCTCAAAAAGAGTGCATAGAGGTGAGTTGGTTACATGAACATGTTACCTTTAAATAAGTAATGGCTGACCCACATTGCGCCAGGAGCTTGATGAGGACGCACCCGAACAATGGAAAGAGATGCAATGCTCAAACTCTCCAACGGAGTATTACGAAAAGCTCGGAACCTCGGAGAAGAAGCTCGTGGATGAATGGGCCGACAAACGTGGAGTTTTGCTGCAAAATATGATCTCGAGAAGCATTGAAGACTCGATGAGACATGATCCTTCGGTGGAGCGGAAAAGCAAGCCTTACGTCAAGATTCTTGTCAAAGCTTTGTCCTCCGTAGACACTTCCACGACGGAAATAGACACACCAACGGCCGAGCTCACGATTTGGAGAGTATCAGATGATCAGTTTGACCTTGTCAAAGAAGGATCCGTCGTTCGATTTAGAAATCTTGCAGTCAAGTCTAGAACCAAATGTGGCGTTCTTCAGCTATCAGCCAACCACGAAACGCCAATGGAAGTTCTCCTCGAAGAGCCCACTCCTGAACAGCTGCTACAATCTGGTTACAGTCATCGTGTAGCGAGGTCTTTTATACAGCTTAACATTATGGCGAAGCAGCAAATTGTGGTCATGAATGACATTGAGCACGAGTTTGATTTGGTAGCCTGCGTTGTAAAAGTGTTGAAGGTATCTGATAACACGTCGGATGCTTACTTGACGGATGAATCAGGCCTTGTCATCAAAGTTAGACGAGATCACAAAGCCGATAATAGTGACCCTTTCTCACTTGGCAACGGTTCACTACCAATTGTTGTGGCATATTGCAACTTGAAAATTTCATTCTTTGATGAAGATGAGCATTGCGTAGTGGCAGCCTGGCAAAGGTTATCTTGCAAGAGCAATCGGTTCATGCAAGATAGGTGCGACGAGCTTTACTCCTGGTGTAATTCTGATGATGGAGTGAAATGCTGCAGTGTTGTTCGTGATAAAATCAACGCAGGCATTCCATTCGGAACAGATTGTTTAATCAAGACCAAAATTTGCTTTGGATACATCATAAACGTTGAACGTTATTATCATAGACTATGGAAGTGGTGCTGTTAAAGCATCTCTTTCTCTACATCTTGCAAACTATGCAATCCAACTTTTTGAGGAAGGTTGCTCGGAAGATACACCATTGCTTGTCGGTGTGCCTCTGCTACATTTTATGATGCAGAACAACCAAAAGCTGCTTCGATTTGTACTAAAACAGGCATCCAGTTACGGGGGCGAGTCTCCTATGCTAGAGGTAATTGGCTTGTCTCTTGCCAAAGTGGACGAGCTCGCTAGATTAGTAATGTGAATAATAGTTGCATCACCGGCACATAAGCTTTATCAAGTCACGTTCGTCTCAACAAACGTCTTTTGAACTTAAACATCTAGCTTAGTAACATATAGCACAAAAAAAAATTCACTGATGATAACACAGACTTGTCGTCGCGCCAGCAGCATATCCAATACACCTGGCAATCGCCAATCGTTAATGTTCATGATCTGCGACATTGATGACAGCTAAATCCTAAGCCATCGACATTGAAACCGAAAAGTCGTTCATCAAGAAGTCAAAGCCCTCGAAGGCTTCTACTGGTAATGACATGGACATTGACAATGATGCTGCTGCCACTTCATCTACTTCTGGCTCTACTACATCCGTTCGATCATCGAAGATAGGCATGAAGAAAAAGTCGTCGCTGGCAGTCTCCTTGGGCTCTGATTCACCAAATCCATTCTCAAATTGTTGTAAGTCTGGCTCGGGTAATACAGGCATGCTCATGGAGATGGACGACTCGATATCTTCAAATGCAAACTCCTCTTCTGGGATGCTCATTGATAGGGAGCCAAAATCAGCGCCAAATTGTTCAAAGTCTACTTCTTGTGTTGGCATGCTCATGCTCATTGATACTGAATAGGAATCTTCAAATGCAAAGTCTTCTTCTGGAATACTCATTGATAGGGAGCCAAAATCAGCGCCGAATTGCTCGAATCCTGCTTCTTGTGCTGGGATGCTCATACTCATTGAAACTGAATAATCATTAGCAAATGCGAACTCTTCTTCTGCTGGGATGCTCATGGATAGAGAACCGAAATCAGCTTCAAACTGTTCAAACTCTGCATTCTCGACTACGGGCATACTCAAACTCATTGATGCCCCGGATTCCTCAACTTCAAACTCGGCAAATTCAGTCTCCTCCACCGCAGGCAAACTCATGCTAGCTGACATGGAACCAAACTCGACATCAAACTGTTCAAATTCAACATCATCCGGCATGCTCATCGAGTAGGCGCCAAACTCCTCTTGCGGAAGACTCATTGACAAGGGCATCTCGGATGGTAAAGACATGCTCGAGGACATTTCGAGACGTCGTAACCTCCCTAGTCGGAGGTGGCCCCATTCGGCGGACGCGGTGGAGAGGATTAGGGATGAGGTGAGGAGCTTCATGATTGAGGTGACTCTTAGTTGGGGAAGCGATGATCTGCAATAATAATAATATCTAATCAAGTGATGCAAAGCGATGATGTCTTATGCATGCACCATTTGCTGTTGTGCTCGAGCTCCTCTCCGCCTTTTGGGCGACGGTACAACGGCTCGTATTTCTCATAATGTGTTTCAAATAGTCTGTTGGGACTAAAAAGGTCGCCAATTACATAAACCGAAATGTTGTCATAATTGGTATTTAGAGATGAAAATAGGATATTAGATGAATTCTAAGTACTTCAAAGGACTTATCACCCCAAATAACAGTAACTCCATAAAGAGGATCTCGTATTATTTTATGTGCCGATCGTTCATACTTAAAAAAAGATACTTCTTTCTATCGTCCTCTCATTCTGAGCGAGCCTCTCAACGCTTCTTTGCCCTGCCTTGCCTGGTTGGTGGGGTGTACCATACTTGTCTCATGGTGGAAATCCTTCCTAGTATAGTGCTATTGGCAGCTGTATGCTCCCTGTTGCGTTTGCCATAGTGATGAAAGCTTTGAAGTTGCTCAAGGTTAACTTCCTCGAAAACAACTTCTCTGAGAGTCGCGAAG
>JALLPI010000317.1:0-60258 GCA_036939935.1 Cyclotella atomus | reverse complement strand
TAGTGTAAAGTACGGGTTGTCTTCATATTCTTATCTTTAGCATCGCTTCTATTAGCTACGTTCAAGATAAAAAGGAGATTCCAAATCAATCAACACTTCAAACAATACAAGATACAATAGCGCCCTCCATTGACTCATCTAATACTCAGATTCTTCATCTGAATTGATTAACTCCTCATTCAGCAAGGCAATGGTAAAGAAGAAGAAATCCTGCATAATACTCTCTCTTCTCATGGTACCAATAGCCGAGTCCTGACTCTCAAACATCTCCTGACTCATTTCATCCATCACATCATCCAGATCGCCATATGATTCGAACGAAATGGCAGACTTCCTCTTGACAATGTTGGGGTGGGACTCTTCTGGTTCCAATGTCTTATGGACTTCCTTCTGCGTATGATCATCCAATGCGGTGATTGAAGTACGACGGCTCGGAACCTTGGCACTGGGACCTACAAACTCCAGTACCTGAATAGATCGTCTACGTACACCAGGACATCTAGAGATCTTCATATCAGCCAGATCTACATCTTTGCCTTGGATTTTGCGCGTGTCTCGATTGCCAGGGATGGAGTAGTACATAAATGGGTCTCGTTTCTTGAGTAAAGCCATTTCACACCAGGAGAGGCTGGCAGCGTCGATTTGCTTTTCATGCTTACTATTGATGGTAATCTTATTCATGATGAATTGTTTGGATGTTGACAGATGATTTTGTGGGTGTGTTCCTTCTAATGAAAAATTATGAGACCAGATGATGATAGACGATACAATTGAGCACTCTGAACCCGGGAAAACGGGGACTGGTCAATGACCATTTCATTGAGGTCACTTGAACCGCATGACCTCTCTATCGATTACTCACGAACTAAAGACATGTGATGATTGGGCCTATTTGACACCACGCACCGCATGCACACATACTGATGACTATGACTAATCGCTTCGCTCACACTCCGATCCGTCCTGTATCGTCTAGAGATAATATCATCCCCGCAATGACCTCTTGATTTGCTTTCACAAACTTCAGAACGCTCATCCGGGAACACAAACTATCACAAGATGAACACGATGAAGCATCAAACTAACGGCGATTTGATTGTCGATTTCCCTTCATCCTCCTTCTATGACAATCATTCAATTGCAGAAGAGAAATCAGTTTCGTTTTCGACCCACAGCGACGGCCTTTACATCAAATACCCATCGAAATATGAGCGGAGCCTCAGATGGTATACAACGAAAGACGAGCAGCGCTTCCGCCATCAGATAATTCAAGATGCCGTCGTGGCATCGAGAAAGATGGCAGATTGCCTCAACAATACTGGAGACCAGGCCTTTCAAGATTACGTTGGTTTGGAGCACTTGATTTCGAGGGATGTTGAAGAGCGCTACATCGCGATGCGATTGGCAAGGAAGAAGCACGCCAAAATTGTACTGGCCGAGCAAAGGGCTCAACGTCGCCATCGCAGAGTTAGTGTAGAGGATTTGGCAGAGGTTTCTCGTAGAAGCTCGCAATTGGAGAGAGAGCGAGCCAGGAAGGTTGGCATTTTGGTGGCTTCGATTGCATAGAAGAGTTCAGAAGTAGGTTGTGCCGGACAACGGAAAAGGCACTAAGAACTAGTAATTGTAGTGTACACTAAATGCCAAAGATGATGTGTGAACTGCACCCGAACTCTTCGATAATAAGTTATATTCTTTTGAACATGTGATTGCTCCCAGGTCGAGGTTCTAAGTTCATTCCAATTATTTGTTTACTCCATGCACTCTGGCAAACGTAGAATCCAGGAGTCCATCAATACAAAGGCAACAGCAGCCATCAAGTATTATTCGAATATCGAATCCTCTCTTCTGGCCGCAATGTCGAGTCATTTAAGAGGACTTGTTTGACCAAGACTTGTCCTCAACCTCTGTCTCATGTGAATAGCCAGCAGCTAGAGGCTAGAGCCAGAACTAGATCGATGGAGTCGTGGGTTGATTCCTTGGCCCAGTACTCAGAATTGTCACCGAAACGAACCCATGCACAATCTTCATTAGCATCAATAGTCAAGCAATCATTCATATCTTCATTTACTACATTTCGTTTATGCTTCTGCTTACACGTTATGTCATCATCAGTACTTACAGTTTCACACACGAGTATTCGTCTTGACACAATTCACACTTTCCAAAGATAGCTTGATCCTTGATCCGACAGTTTGGCGTTTAATCAGAGTCTGAATCGTAATCGCCCAAGTCGCCGATTGCTGCAATGGAACTGAACAACAAATCCTGAAGCACGCTGCCCCTTCTGTTCGTGTCGATCTAAACGGAAGGTCTTCTGGGCTGCAGATGTGCAAGCTCCTGAATGACATCATCTAGCATCTCATCGGCATAGGATTCAAACGAGATGGCAGTCTTGCGATTCACAAGCTTGCTTGAATCGAGATCCGATTCGGTAGCCAAACGAGGATGATTGTGAGATCCTTGATTTCCTGTTAGCTCCTCGTTGGACGACTTGCACCTCGAATGATATGACGTGATGGTATCAGCTCCAAAGATCTTTTCTTCCTCTTGAATGGCGAATGAAGTATTTGTCATTGATTCTATGATCGTTGACTGCCCTTCGAGTCGTACTCGTATGCCAAGATCAGTTCGTTTCTCGACCCATATCGAAGGTCGATACATTCCCTACCCGACTGTAGCGGATAACATTGCCAAATCCTATTGCCATGAAGACTACATGCATTTCAAGAACGCCTTGTATAGAGATGCCGTCAGTATCTCCCGCAAGATGTACGGCAGGGACAGGAATGAGCCAATGGATCGCAAGACTTCCCAGCAGCTCACAAAGAATCAACAATGCCGAGAGTTTCAATGTCTGACTCTCAGGCTGCTCGTGATCGTTCTGTTAAGATGACAGGCAGGATGGCTTCTATTCAGTAGATGAGTTTCGGGTTATGTGTAAAGATAGTCGATTTGGTATAGTTTAGGATATAGTTGTTTGTAATCCGAAGTAATGCATTACATCTCTTGGCATTAATATAAAACTCAACTGGTCACAAAACTAGACCTCTTATTTCAACATGCAACACAAATACGAACACGAATAGTATGAAGACCTTAACATGAGACTATGTAGCATCGCCTCAAGAACCACTCTCTCTCTCCTTTACACCTCATCCAAAAACGAATGCGTCACTCGACCCAAAGCCTGCGTAGGCGTCACCAAACTGGGTAACTCTCCACTCAAAGGTGCAGCATCCTCTCCATACAACTCGGCACATACATCCAACTTTCCCGCAATCAATTGATGCGATGCTCGTCTCACCATCATTTTCAGTCCCTTGACAATGTAATCTCTTTGACTTGCCGACGGAGCCTCAAACACGTAGACATTCCCATCGCTGCCGGCTGTGATGGAGAAGAAACCAGACGATGACAAAGGGACGGTACCATCTTCGTCGAATGTGGTCCCCTTGGTATTATGTGTATAACTCGCCGTGTCTCTTGTATATGTGTCACCGTTGGAATCGACACTGGGCATGGTACTTAATTCATACTTGGACCGGCTATCGGGTGAATTTGGCGCGATGGTGGCAGTTTCGTCTTCGGCACCCAAGATGGAGTAAATGTGCCATAAACTCAAGTAATTCCATTCGTCATTTTCTTTAGTCGATGTTTCGTCATTATTTTCATAGTATGCAGTGAGTATCTTGCGTGATGCCACCGGAAGAATGGCCCATGCCAATGTAGGATGGTGGATATTGTCGTGACAAGAGCCGAAACGTAAAAAAAGTTTGATTGTGAGTTGGGTCCAGTCCGAGGATGAGTCGGTGGACGATGGTGGTTTGTGGTAGATAAGTTTGATGCCCTGTTTGGATATTTCCTGTGATGAAGTTTGTGTTGTCAGTAAGTTGTTCATACATGAACATGCATCTCGAGCAGTCACAAGTCATGGTGGTGGTATTCCAACTCACATTCATAAACTGAACCACAAATCTAGCCTCTTCTTCCCGTTCGAATCTCAACCCGTCCCTCTTACCACTCATGGATCCACACAAATCCAAACATTTGATTCTGCCAAAATATCCATGATCCAATGTTGTGGTATCTTGACCGCAAGAGAGTAAGCTCAAAAACTTTTGACCAATCGTCAATTCTTGACAGGGCTGGCGCGAGGATTGAATGTGTGATTTGGAGGTTGTGGAGAAGGATTCGGCCGGGCCAAAGAATGTTTGCCGTTGGGCATTTGTTGCATTTGGGTCCGCAGTAGAAGAAGGTTGCTGTTGCGATTTTAGAGCAGCAGCAGCTGTACCGGTGCCAGCAGCAGACTTTCTCAAACTCTGCCCAGTCATTTCAGTAATAAGAGAAGGGACCGACCCCTCCTCGCTGTGATCAATAACTTTTGGTACGGGTGATGCCTCTTTATTCTTTTCCTGGTGTTGCTGCATCATCAGCTTTAGAGCCATAATCTTTTGTTCCATCTTGTTGTTGGGACTGCTGCCTGCCTTACGATTGTGCCATTGTCTTAGACGCTTGAATAGCTTTTTGTCATTATTACTGTTCTCATTTGCAGCAACTTCAGCTTGCTGTTGGTATCTACTGTTGATTTGAAAGGCAGAATTCAAGTTGCGTTTGGTACAACCCTTTTCATCGGGAGTGGGAGGCAGCCCCTCGTACTGGCTGCCTGGTGTCATCAAGGCAGGAATGCTAGCTTCTGACTCGTCAATGAGAGCTCCCGGCATGCAGTAATTACTGCCGTCTGCACCTTGCTCTGCAGATGCATCATTTGCAGGCTTGCTTGGAGTAATCAATGCTGACCGTTCATTTGTAGGCTCGTCCTCTTGCTGCGACTGCTCCACTGCTACTGCGGCATCCCTCTTATCAGGAGTGACCTTGACATATTTGTCCTTCTTTGGCTTGCTGCTATTCATATGAAACAACGATCCCCGCTTGGCACTCTTGGCAACCGGCGCGTCGGCAGATGCATCCTCCGTGTCAGGAGTCAGCGGAGCAGCGCCGGCAGATTTGCCCCCGCGACGAGCCGGCGTGGCGTTGTCGCCTTGGTACATGATGGTTGAGAGCGGTGCCGATTTTTTTCTGCGAAAGAATCCCATGGTTTAGAATGACAGCCTTGCTTGTCGTTACGATTTTGTGCTTTTGATGTGATTGATTGATGTTTGACAGCTCAACTGATATGGCAGCTACTTGAATTATAAAAGCGTTCTGAATTTCAATTGATGCATAAGATGTGCTCAGAAATTAGATGATTTGCAAATCAACAATTCAGAATCAACCAATCCTTACCGTTTTTAGCGGGTCTGAACTCAATCGTTATCTAATGATGCAAACAATCAAGCCGTTGATTCCATTGACAACATATTGTAGAACTCTTTTTTGTTTCAAACCCTGCAACAAAATTCGTCGGGTCTTCATGGTTGCACCGTCGAGGAAAACAGGAGACACGAAAAATGTCTGGACGAAATCGTCACTACTCTCTAACGAAAATGACATTTGGAACGAAAAGTCCAGAATCATTCTTTGAATTTGATTGATTAAACGGATATGCAGGTATTTGGATGCCAAGGGCTTAATAAGAAGGGGAGAATTTTCGTTCAAACTCGTTTTGAATTTAGAAAGTGAGAGTCTTCTTTATCACCCCTTTCTCCTTGCTTCATCTTCTGCATCTCCTTGTCATCTTGTATTGCCACTACGTTGTCATGCCATTCAATGCAAATCAAACTCACCCGCTTTTTGATGGATGGATTCAAAAAGGAGAAGCACTTCTTCTTGTTGCAGATCATCCGCCTGCTTTTGTTGTGCATGTTTCTCTTTTTGAATTATTGAAGAAAGCTGCATCCGCGTTATGTTGTGTTCGTGTGTTGTTGTCTCTAAAATAAGCTTCATTCCATGCAACTACCGTCTCCTTTCATTGTCATAAAATCAATTTTGTGTTCATTGCAGCAATAATTTTGCCTCCCTTCTCTACTATCCAACTTATTGCAGTGCTTGAGCTGGCTTATAATGTGGTGGAGGCAGCACCACTTTATCCAAATCTCACAAGCCCTACACTCTGAAATACAAGAGAGAAGTTGTGCAGGCTGTGGCTGTGGATGAGAAGGTAAAAATGAAACTACTACAAGCGTTGGAAGGACTGCTGCCTATGTGCTCTCAAGGTCGTGACCACCGATATACAGGAATCACACCTGGTCACAAGAGCATCGTTGAGTCTGACAAGGGATCTCTCAATCAGTTTTTGATGGACAAGCTTTGGGACTATGTCATCCCCATCACCACACATCTGTCTGCATTGCTGCTAGCAAAGTCAACCCCACATTCAAGTCCAAATTACTTCCTGCCCAGAAAGCCATTGTTGACAGATTTGTGAAGAGGCTTGGTTATTCATTGCTCAAAAGTGTTACAGGGAAACCAAGCTCTTACTCTTATAGCCTAAATGTTTCTCTCATACTCGCGTTCAGATTCTGCCCAATGAGTTGATAGCGAATATGGACCAGGCTGTGACACTCTAAGACTACCTTGCAGAAAAAAGGGCTTGAAGACTGTACACATCCTTGCAGTTGGTGAGAAGATGTGTGAGAGTACCAATGCTGATCAGGACTTCTTGTTGAAGGCACAAAGATCTTAAAATTTTTCTAAACTGGCTCAATAGACATATTGTCAATCAAAACAACACCTAAGGATTACATCATGAGAGTATTGTCAAATAGATCAAAGTATATATCAGGAACTTGACGTATGTAAATGATTCTGAGAAAAGGGAGGAAGTGGATCAATCCCAAAGATGTTGAACCCTTATTGGAGCCCAAAAAGCTTGCTTCTGCAGGCATTGTTGCAGACCCAGCAGGCATTGTTGCAGACCCATCCAATGCTGCTGCACTGTTTTATAAACTTTCTACGAGACCAATTAAGGGTTTTGGTCGAGATATACTTGCTTCTGTTTCCAAACTGGGGCATTTCACAGGCTTTTTGAATGCTGGTGATGATGATGATGGCAAATTTGGAGCAGTTCTGCTCAATATGGAGCCCACAAAACTGGCTTCTCCGGGCACTGCAGACCCATCCAATGCTGCTGCACTGCCAGCAAAGGGTTTTGCATTGAGCTATACTGTCTTCTGTTCGCCAAACTAAGGCGTTATAAAAGGCTTTTTCAATGCCGCTGCTGGAAGATTTGGATTAGGAGCAGTCTTGTCTAAATTGGAGCCTCAACTGACTTCTCCAGGCATTGCAGACCCATGCTACACTACTTCATTACCTTTTGATGAGACCAACAAACGGATTTGCATTGAGCTACTTGCTTTTCTGTTCGTCAAACTGGGGCATGATGCAAGGCTTTTTGATAGTCTTAATATGTGAAGGCAAATTTGGAACAGTTCTGTGCTTAGCTCAAATTGGAGCTCAAAACTATGGCTTTTGCAAATATTCCAGACCCATCCAATGCTGCTACACTGTTTTAGAACTTTTCAACGATACCAAAAAATGGTTTTAAATTGAGCTACTGGCTATTCTGTATGCCAATGCCAAATGGGTCATGGCACAAGGCTTTTTGAATGCTGCAGATGGCAAATTTGCAGCAGTTCTGCTTAGCTCAAATTGGAGCTCAAAGCTATGGCTTATGCAGAAGGGATTGCAGACCCATCCATTGCTGCTGCACTGCTCTATATCTCCCTTCAATTTGTTATATGCATTCTACCTTTGACCGCACTTCAAAAAATGACAACATTATAATTTGGAATATGGAATAAATTGAATGATCTGATTTGATCTGTGTCTGTGCTATCAAAACAGTTGTGGTTCTTGCTGTTTGCGGTTGTTAAATTTCCCGTGTCATTGTGGATTGTGAACCTATTTGTCATGGTAGAAAACCCTCTCAGTGGATGTGTTTTGAATTTGATGATTATTTTGATCACATTTTGACACATGTAATATTTGAGAATACTCTTCAGATTACATAGCCAAAGCAAACAACTGACTGCCATCATTCCCAACCTTCATCTGTGAGGTTTTTTGAATGTTGAGAATTTGGAGTTGGCATTGAATGAAGGGTGGGATATATTGGTTCCTATTCCAATATAAATATAGTAATACTCATATTATGCTGGGGATTTGATAATAGTGGTCATAATTGGTCAACCATGCCCATTGGTCAGTGCCACCAACAGCTTATATAGCAAGGTTAAAAATGAAAGGCTTAAATAAAATAAGAAAGAAATGTCTGTTGAGGGATTTCAAACGATTGGATACCTTTTTGATAAAAGATACCTCCTTAATGAGAGACCCAAATTTGGTACCACAGATCAGCACGGAGTAGGCCTCCTAGATACCTACCTACAGCACACCCAGGGGAGAGAGGGCGCCCAGAGAGAGAGAGAGAGTATGGAGGGAGGTTCTCATCCAGGGTGGGTAGCATCAGTACAGATTCCTATGTGGCCTTAGTATATTGGCACACTTACTCCTGTAATTAATTATTGCTTACCAATTGGGCATGATTGACTGTTTCTGACCATGAAAAACCCAATCCTGTCGCCTATGTACCAGGACAAGTCTGCAACTTAAGCACTAAAGATAGTAACAGGAAGTGCCAATTTCAGCCCTAGATCTAGGAGGCTGCTGGTAAGTCACATTACGGCTGGGTCCTTTTCCCATTCTAGACCACCACGCAATGTAAATCTAGCCTACCACTTCTCAATACAGGTTGCATGGACAGTCTCACATTTTGTTACATCCTGCTTTGGATAGAAGCCTTATCACAAATAGTTCAGAACTCCTGCTACCCAGAACTGACTCTTTTACACAACAATCAACAAGATTCACCTTCAGCAAACAAATTGCATGTGGGGCAAAGTGTGCTTTCTTGAGACTTAAGATTAAGATAACGAACAAACAATGAACAGCTAGACGAGAATCAGAGTGGGACTAAATGTAACGAAGGACTTCCATTGTTTCAATGATCAACGATCAACAAAAAATGCAGGCTTCAGAGGAGACAACCTATCATTGAGCCTTGGGATTGCAACTTTTCTTGACATAGGCTCCTTTGAACACAGCCGATCACACAGTTGTTTGGTCATTCGATCGTCCTCGTCTGAAGATGATGGCAGAGCAATGTCACTCACGCCCAGAGCTTCTTTTGTTGAAACAAGCGCTAGGCGGGAACATTCTTGCGGCTCCTAAGCATTGAGGCTGACGATGTTCCAGACAAAAAAATCCTTTTTTGTAAATTCAAGTAGCACTAAAACTAAGGGCCATGCTGTGACACCGAGAACAGAATCAGAATATACAAAAGATGTAGATGCAGATACAGTACTCCATGCCACAGTGAATGTTGCTACAAGTTGAGATTTTGTACTGCCAATACCAATACGGGCCTTATTTTACTCGCTTTCCACTAGTTAATTTGAAATGGCTCCAGTTTTTTTGAATTTTCCCCAAAAGTTGAGATGATTTGTGGGAAGCGACACCGGTAAAATTGTTGTAGTTTTAGTACTCTGCTCATTTACTCTCTTGTTGTTGTTTAATCCAGGACCAGTTGTAATTGAAAAATAGGTATACATTCAGGACAGCAACTCTTAATTCCTCACAAAACTGGGAAACAATGACTTACTTTACTGTTTTTGGTGGACATAATTCTGTTGAATAGTACGTCTATTCTAAGTCCACTTAGTGGAATAGTGATAGTGGTGCTATTCAACAAAGCTCCCAATATCACTTTGTGCTAGTTGTGCTCATGAGGGAGATGCACAAAATATATGTGCCTACTAGACTGACTGCTACTGCAATATTGCCAGACCATTGGGCAAAATGGTGCTATATACAACAATTTAAATTTAAACATTTTGTATCAATCGCTACTGCTCATAGTTGTTAATAATTGTAGTAGATTGTCTCTGAGGTCATTCTTTTTATTTAAGACAACTCAACTGAAGAATATTAAAATATATTTTAAGGAAGAAGAATGGCATAAATAAGCGTAATATGTTTGGTTTCAAGGCAGCAACAAGGAAGATGACTAAATGGCCCAACTGTAAGCTTCTTGCAACAAAATACATGTAAAATCATCTATATCATCTTTACATCATTTCAAGCAACCAGCGCGGATCAAAATGTGCACATTAGTGTTGTATTCATTTTTCAACAATGAGTGAAAATAAAGCCAGTATTATAATATCCCACAAGTACAATAGTGGATTACAAAGTCATAAATTATATTTGAAACTTTGGTTTACAAGTAGCCTCTAGAATGTGCTCCAATGAATCCTTTCGTGTACAAATCGCAGGACAAAGCATTTGTTTCCAAGCAGCATGGAAGATACTCCAATAACTCTTTTTGTTGACACACACATACAAGCCTTTTCTCCAATCGAACAATGCATCGCACTGCAAAAGCAACACACATTCTTCTCCCTTTATTTATACTACCAACCACTACTCTCCTCCTCCGTCATATCCATAACAAACCACCCATTCCCAAAATTGTCTTTATTGACTTGAAACACAACAATCCAAGCGATGAATATCGAACAGACGAGTAATGCCCCCGTAGTGGATCGTTTGACCCATTTTTCCAATTCCATCTTTTCATTCCGTGTAATTCTCTCACCACCGTTACCACCACCACTCCTCTCTTGACCACCAACATCATTCCTCTCACCATTGTCTGAATGTGATATTTGCGACTCTTGAGCACTCAAATACTCATCCCGTCGTCCAGGCCAATACTCGAAAAAGACACATGGTCCAAAGACTTTTTTGCGAAAATATAATACGTTGCATATCCATAGCCAGGGTAGGCCGAGGCATCCTGCGAGAAAGATGCGACGGGAGAGGATTATTTCGGATTGGGATTTGGATTGTGGTGGTGTCTGTTCTTCTGCCATTTTGTTGTGTAGTGTTTTCTATGACGTTTTGAAAGTTACTACCGTCTAATCGGTTTTATTATTAAGATAGTCGCAGCGCTTGGGATTGCACTGCCAAGTAGAACGATAGGAAGGGCAGGAGAGAGAGCACTTGGAGATGCAGCTGCTGCCTTTGAAGTGTCGGTGTAGAGCAACGATTGTGGATGGAATGTGGTACAATGTGTAGAAACGAATGCGTTGAAAATGAAAAACTGATGATGATGGGGTCACTACGTACTGTTATCAGCTACCTATCTAACTCTGCTCTTCGTTTGTCGCCTGCGAACTTCGGATCAGAACTTTGCGAACTTAATAATTTGTGAGAGCGCAACCAGCCGCCACAACAACAACACCAACACCCAACACCACCGCAGCCATGACGGACATGTACGATGAAAAGAGGGTGCCAGACTTCGCCCTCCCGCCCTATCAACACGAAGATCATGGTGGACCGGTGAGTCGACTCTTGCCGCTTGCCAAACTGCCGCAGCGGCTCTTTATGCTGCGACACGTGTTTTTGTTGGATGTGTGTCAGATAGTCAGATGCACCCAAAATTTCCTTGCCATCATCAATACACATACTCTCTAACAATAATATATTCGCATCTCAACATCACAATAGAACGGACTAGGCCGTGCCAAAAACCCCGTAAAATATCTCCAATCCATCGAACAACGCGCCCGCGAACGTCAAGTCGCCGTCGAAACCGTCCGCCTCCTCCGTCAAGACGTTATCGCCTGTTATCGCAAGGAAGGCGTGAATCATTATGAGAATTGTAAGGTGGTGGTAGAACGGTATGGACGGGTTGTGCTGAAGAGGGATGTGGGGCAGGTTGGACCCAAGTGGGGGGATGAGGGGAAGAATTATGGTTATTGAGGTGCGTTAGGTGAGTTAGGGGAGCAGTCGAGAGTGTGACTTGTGACTTATGGATTGAACTGTGAAATTACACAGTATCAATGAGTTAGGTATCGCCTTGTGGTGGGATATGGGGTGAATGTGATGGTCGGGGGCTGAAACTAATACCAGCCGTGCAGAAGCAAAAGCATAATTGTGAGCTGGGGGACTAATTGATTGTAAACTAATACTTTGAACGATTCAAGAATGCGCAAAAGTTTGGTTCCGTTCTTTTCTTTTCTTCACACGATGATGTATTGTGTTTAGAAATGTAAGAGGATTTCGATATTTTCTGGAGTGCATCTGTCTATTGAACCAACCGGGCCCCTCTACACGTAGCTACAAAGTAATTTCAATTACACAAAAAATACATAATGGCAGTGTTAGGGATAGGTTTATCCTATTTTAATGGTTGAATGATTGCTTAGGGTGTTTTACACTGTACAATTGAAAGACACGTATAAGTAGTGTATCATTTCGAAACGAGTTAGTTAAAAATACCAAGTGCATAGTACCATTAGGTACCATTACAAGCTCCATCTCATAAGCAGGGCAAACAAAATAAGGTTGCAAAGGCATCAAAAGAACAACAGGCAACTGTGTGTACCATAATATCTACAAGCTATGCGACGCCCCCCTCTCCTTGCTTTAGCTCCTCCATCTACGCTCTACGGAAAATGGGTCCGTAAACAGGTACACGCCCGAACAAGAGGGCGGTAGATTGACCAACGTAACAAAAGGGACTCCTCTACATTCAACACCGCGCCAGCTACAAGCTTCGTTCCCCAAAAAAATACTCAATCAACCCTCAAAAAATAAATATCCCTAAAAAACAAAGCTTACACCCCTCTCATTCCACCACCCCCTTTTTTATCGACCGCTCTCTTCATCGCCATCCTCCATGGTGGCGGCCGATAACTCCACCAATTCCAGCAACAACCTCTTGTACCCCAAACACAAGTGACCCCTCGTTGAAATTGTTGTAAGACCGCGTATTTGCATGTGGTGACGGCCGTGGTTTTACATTGGGGTGAGTCTATTTCGGATATTCTTGTGTGTGCACATGATTTTATGCGAGGGGAGGAGAAGCGGATGTGTGAAAAATGTCGCTGGAAAGTCCAGTGCTATTTTTAGAGGGGATACCCCAAGGGGTTGAATTTGAATGATATTGTTTATGGGGGATTGTAATGAATGGGGGATGCGACCGCTCTTTTTCGGTGGCTACCGCAATCCACTGCTGCTGCTTTGGTAATGTGCTATGATAATAATATCAGCCGCTGCGGCCCGCGCTGTCCCATCTCACATCATCATCATCGGCCATCGGCACTGACGAGTCAAGACCAAATTTTGGCGCGGGGGGAGCGGAAAGCAGGGGATCCTCAAGCACCTCTGGCCGTGTGCACAAGATGTGCTCTCATCACCTCTAGATAGCTTGTGCACATCTTGTGTCTCACATGGCAACATTAATGCTGATGGATGGATGCTGCCTGTCGAATTGGCAAAGGCTGACTTGCTGCCTGCCAAATATTGGCCTGTGCTGCTGCACCTTCTGTGGGATCATGTATTGTTTGCACTACATGTATGTGTAGCAGTGCTTTGCATCATGTGTGTGTGTGTGTGTGTGTGCGCATGAATGAGCTCATCACAACTCGTCGTGCAGCTTTATCTGAAGCAGGCGGTAGATGATGTTCTATTGATCCCATATTAGTGTCTGCACCTGGTTGCAAATTATACTAACGTCTGACTGCAAACATCTGAATGATTGGTCCATTGATAAGACTGCAATAGCCTAGGATTATGCACTTGAAAGTATTGCGGCAGCAGAGTCTCTTGCTTACATGATCTTGATGTATTCTTCGATTGATCTGCATCTCTATTCACTTTGAGATTCAGGGTTCCTTTCTTCATTTCAATTCTAACAACTTTCTTGTGAAAACTCTCTTGCCACACAGAACTACAAATAGCTCGGCTTATCAACCAGTCAAGTCAAGAAACAAGTATCAAGAGAATATCTAATTAAACGGCACAATACATCATCATCTAATAAACCATGTCATCCGAAGATCAAGCACCACCCTCCACAGGAGGACGTGCAAGACGAGCCCGCAAAAAGGTAGACTACAGCGTCGAACAACAATTCAGCGATGACGACAACATCTTTGAAGACAGCGATCGCGAAGAAAAGACGGCATACTCTTCTTCCAAACGTTCTAAAAAGACACGCAAGTCCACTGGAAGTGGCATCGTCACTACCGGTGTTTCCATGGAGAGTGGAATGTCCTTTGAAAGAGCCAAGCCCGTGTACACTGAACGAGGATATGATGCATCCTTGCCCCCCATTCGAGAACGGTTTACTTTTGAGCCAGAGTATGAAGATGATGGTACACCGAAGATTGAATTGATTGTTGGTAGGAGATTGATTGAAGATAGTAATACTACCAAGGATCAACTTAAAAACTATGATGAAGATAACGGGTCGGAAGAGGATGAGGATAGTAGCATTGATCCACCTGCCAGGGCTAGTAGGTCCAAGGCCAAGTCAAAGAAAAAGACTTCGGAAGAGGAAGATGAGGAGGATGAAGTAAAGGCGACCCAAACGGAGATGGACTACGAATATCTCCTCAAGTACAAGGGTCGTTCCTACCTTCATCTCGAGTGGAAATCGGCAGCCGACTTGGAATCCATGGGCAAGGTAGCCAAGACCATCTATCGTAGGTTTCTCAAGAAGCTTGAGGCTGGCACGGAAGAAGATTTGGAAGACCCCACCGTGGATCCATCTTACACCGAGCCCGGCAGGATATTGGCAGAAGAAGAGCATGAGATTATGGTGGAGATGACGAATAAGGAATTGGCCAAGTGGCAGAAAGAGCAAGCGGCGGAGATGGGTGAAATGGAGGAGGAGGAGGATTCGGAAGAGGAGAAAGATGTGGCACCTCAAGCCAAGCCTGAAGAAAGCGAGGCGTTTGAGGAGGAGAAGAAGGAAGAGAAGGAACCTGTCGGTAAGTTACTTTGACTGACAACGAATCATCTCGATGTCTAGTAGTTATCTGACGTATTGTGTACTTATTATCCTTATTATCAACAATAGAAATCAAACCACCGGATGAAATGACCCTACAAGATCTTCGAAGAGTTGTCGAGAACGAAGATCCTTACTATCCGCCATATCCGGGCTCTGACAACCCTTACCGTGATGGATATTATACCGAGGTAAGCTCTTTATGACCGATCATACATGACCTTCTGTGGCACTCTCAATCGTTACATGTTCTGGTATTGCATCGAATAGCCTCCCAAGAATCCTCGTCCATCCTATCTCTTCTTCCAAGGAATCTATCGCAAATGGTTCCTGAAGAACAATCCAAACTCATCGCTCAACGAAGTGATGCAAATGCTAGGCGACGCATGGCGATCTCTTTCGGAGGAACAGCAAGGTTACTACTTTCTTCTTGCAGAAGAAGAATCCAAGCAATATGAGAAAGAAAAGTTGTTACTTGAAAAGGCTCAACGTCCTCAAGAAGTATGGCAGCCCATTCGAAGATGCCAAGCTGTCCTTGAACGTTTGTGTAACGATCCAATGGCAGGGATATTCATGGAACCAGTTGACACGGAGCTTTATCCTGACTATTTGGATATTATTGAGTTCCCTATGGATCTTGGTACTGTGCGTGAGAACCTTAAAAAGACCAAGAATTATATGGGGCCCGAGTCGTTTGCCCGAGATGTGAGGAAGGTAAGGAAATCAGCAACGCTTTGTTGGATACTTTTATCTTGGTTGGTGTGCTGAGTATAATTCCTCTTTTATTCAGATATGGAACAACTGCAAAGTAAGTCCAATCTATGAACGACTATTTCTTTTTGGCACCTCAATCTCCCCTAACAACGCACCCTTTAACACACTTTCAGATTTTCAACCAGCATGGCTCTGCCATCTGGCACGTTGCAGATTACATGTCCAAGCAGTTTGAGCGTCTTTATCATGCTTGGGTTTTGGACTTTCGTGATCGTTACCTGCGTTGGGCAAATCCTGCTGCCAGGCCATGGGAGCAGTCATGCCGCGCATGTGATGGAGCTTGCAAAACGCAAGACAGTCTCATGGTGCTCTGCGATCATTGTGATGCAATGTACGGCATCGGCTGTGAGTTTTCCTACTGCATTGATACGCTCATTATTCAGCAATACTTCATTTCACTCAACCACCTCCTCATTGTCAGGTCTTAAACCCAAACTGAAGAAGGTGCCCAAAGGAGTATGGCACTGTCCATCGTGTGCCCCGAAAGTGAAAAAGAATCTATCAGTGAGCATCCTCTCGGCTCAAAGTGAGCAGGTGGCAAGGAAGAGAGCTGAAATCGGTGATGCACCGAAAAAACAAGTGGTGAGTTCTCAGAGCAAGTTTGCAAGTCCTGTCAATGATATCCTCATTTCTCATAAACACTGAACGATTTGCAATTACAGAAGCAGAAGATGTTCCTCGTCAAATGGGCTGGTCTGGGTTATGAACACTGTACCTGGGAGACCCAAGAAGACATTAACGACGATGCCATCATTGCCGAATTCCGTCGTCTGGAAGGAGTCACCCCAGAAGAGCCAGAGCTGGTAGAAGAGGATGTTCAAAAGATTATTAATTCAGCCCTGACAGTTTCTGCTGAGAATGCCGGCGGAAACCCAGACATGGCCATCTTGCGGTCGTTGCTGTATGCTCAAACGAGGTCATTCCAGTTCACTAAGTTTGGAGCTGACATCCCAAGTCGTCTAAAAGCAGAATGTGGCCCAAACAGTCTCTCATATGATAATGACGCTCTTCTATCTGTGGCCGAAGAAGTCAGCGCTTGCGTCAACGGCATGGTGCAGCGTGTTTCGTCGTTATCTTTCGACAAAAGAGACTACGGCTTCAGTCAACATGCTGCACGTCTGCCGCCACTCTTCAACGACGAATACGACGTGGCACTTCCCGTCACATCTAAAGGCCTTTTGTTGAATGTGGGCGAGCAAGATGGGACTGTTCGATTTCTTGGATATCGTCAGTTGCCAGAGAATGTCAAGGGACCATCTGAGATTGGCAAACTAGTGCACAATGTTGGAGATCAGATAATTGCCGTAAATGGAAGGAGCGCAGTTGGCAAATCCTTCAATGAAGTGATCAATATGCTGAAAGAAAACATCACATTTGCTTACCTGCGATTCTTGTCCTTTACCAACAAGAATGTCGAGTTGTCTAGCTGCGGGAAGTTTGGTGAGTTGATAGACAAGGACTGCATTAGATATTTAGATCTTCAGCCGCACTTACCGCTTTCATGTGAAATGCAGGGTCCTTTCTTCATGACAACATATCCACAAGATGCAAAGAAGACCGACGTCGACTTCTAGCTAAACGATCCGTGGCAATGGAGCCAGAAGACGACAACAGTACCTCTAGCGAGGAACTACCCGATGATTCTGAAAATGACTCAGACAGCGAGGCAGCATCCGACCTCGAAGTAGATAGCGAGGATGAAGGAATGGCCAAGCGCGGGAGAAACAAGAAGAAGTTCTCGGGCGATGACAGTGATAGTGACTTCTCTGGAGATGGTGACGAACCTGATATGGCCAAGAAAGGTGATGAGGAAGAACAGGTTTCCAATGCTCCTAAAGCTGCAGATACCAAAGATGAATGCAACGCAGTGATTCGCAAACAAGAGGCTACTAGATCCCTGGCACTGGAGCTGCTCGACATGGACGTTGGTTACAGCAGTGATGAAGGAGGAGACGAAGACAATGCCTATTATGTAAGTTGCTATCAAAGTACTGTTTTATCGACCAATTCGTACCATCCTTCATGATGATGACTTCTTTTCGGGCTCCAGTTTGACGGTGTTGATGCAACTTTCTCTCCATTTGTGCATCCACCCGAAGCACCAATTTCAACAGACGAAACCGTCAAGAACGAGGCGGAGAACTGCAGTCTTACTGATGACGCAACCAAGCAGGACATCCAGGACATCAAGGACAAACCAGACGCATCTCAAGTGTTCTATCCTGTCAAGAAAGATGACTTTTCGCTGCTGGGGCAGAAGTCTCAGCTTCAAGTAGCAATTGCTCTAACAAATCATGAAGCAGATCCGCACGATTTTGACAACTTCCCACACCCTTCGCAGAAAGAAATTGCGGCAGTGAAAGCCAAGGAAGAAGCTGAAGCTCGTGCAAGGGAAGAGGAAAAGCTGAAAGAAGAGGCTGCTCTATTGGAAGCGCAAAAGCCCAAGGTCAAGTCCACAACCAAAGTGGAGCAAGTATCAACGATTTCGAATGAGGTAGTTCATATTTGGGCTAGCGCCGAAGACGCAGCAGCAGTCATGGTGAGCATTTCAAAACTTTCTTGCACAGCCTAAGTGATCTACCCACAAGTATTCTTTACTCACAATGATTGACCTCATGAACAGCAAATTTCCTTAAAAGATATACAAAAGCTGTTGAAAGGCACTTATGATGCTGAACTTGGCGATGAAGTAGGTGGATACCGGTGGCGGTATGCCGATGAGGACGCAGTGGTCACGGAGACAGCTTCCTCCGGTCGTGATTCAAAAAAGGGAAAGCAAGCTTACTTAGAGTTCAAGGACAAACTTTACGACCCCGCGAAACCTCACATTTACAAAGACGGCCACAAGCTACGAGACTATCAAGTAGATGGTGTGAATTGGCTCTCAAGTTGCTACTACAAAGGAACTGGTGCTATACTGGCCGACGAAATGGTATGTCGCGATGCTCCAATGATTTGTCATTGCTATATCTTGTGTTCTAACTTTAGTTCGCTTGCGATTTGATACAGGGCCTCGGAAAGGTAAGCTGCTATCAGTAGTTGCATTATTCAATTCAGCCAAGCTATTGACGTTCCTAACCCACCCTCAACTTTCTCACACAGACGGTCCAAATTGTGTCTTATTTGGAGCACTTGTATCGTGTTGAAAAGCTCCATGGCCCATTTCTGGTCGTCGTTCCCTTATCTACCGTTGAGCACTGGAGGCGTGAGTTTGAGGGATGGACTGACATGCAGTGTTGTGTTTATCACGACAGACAGGTAAGACCTTTACTCATGGATGATCAAGGGATTGTGCACACCAATCATTTTACTAACTTAACTATCTTCGCTGCCAGCGTGTGTGGCGTGATGTCCTTCGTGAATACGAGTTTTACTATCAGGATCGCCCTCACACTCCAGACTATCTCAAATTCAATGTGTTGGGTGAGATTGAATTGTGCCAATTACATGCGATACACCATTTCAGCTCACCTTGAATTACTATTTAGTTACTACTTATGACACGCTCATATCAGACTTTGATGTTATCGGAGACATCCCTTGGAGGGTTACTGTTGTGGATGAAGCACACCGACTTCGTAATGTCAAGGGAAAGCTTCTCGAATGTATGAAGGAGCTAAGTGCCAAAGGGACCATGAAGTTCGGATATCAATCAAGAGTCTTGATGACAGGAACCCCTCTCCAAAACAACACCCAGGAACTCTGGACGCTACTCAACTTTATTGAGCCAGGTCTATTCCAATCTCTTGAGGAGTTCGAAGAGTCATTTGGAAACATGGCCAATCGAGAACAGGTCGAGGCACTACAACGCAAGATCTCGCCCTTTATGCTACGTCGTGTTAAAGAAGATGTTGCCAAGGACATTCCTGCCAAAGAGGAGACTGTCATTGATGTTGAGCTGACAAGTATCCAGAAACAGTACTACCGAGCAATTTTCGAACACAACCATGCATTTTTGAGCATGGGTAGCTCCAAGGCTGTAGCACCCAAGTTAATGAACATCCAGATGGAACTACGCAAGTGCTGCAATCATCCTTTCCTATTGGATGGTATCGAATCGCGTGAGCTTGATAAACGCCACGACGAGCTTCAAAGATCGGGAGAGTTTGAGGGCAAGACTCCCGAAGAACAGCACAACATCCTGAATGAATATGGCTATGTGCTGTCTAGTGGCAAAATGGTCTTACTTGATAAGCTCCTGCCCAAGCTCAAACAAGAGGGCCACAAAGTTCTCATCTTCAGCCAGTTTGTAAAGATGCTCGACCTCATATCCGACTACTGCGATTTTAGGTCTTTCAAATACGAACGGTTGGACGGAAGAGTTCGTGGGAATGAACGTCAAAAGGCTATCGATCGATTCGAAACTGAAGATGATAGCTTCATTTTCTTACTCTCTACTCGAGCTGGGGGTGTCGGGATCAACTTGACTGCAGCCGATATCTGCGTAAGTGACTATTGCTTCCATGTTGCTGTCTTCTTGTTCACTTTCACATTGTTCACGTCACGATTCTTTTCTATTGATAGATCATTTACGATTCAGACTGGAACCCTCAGAATGACGTTCAAGCTCAGGCAAGGTGTCACAGAATTGGACAGACCAAGGTGAGACAAAAGCACGCTATTATTTGAAGTACTATGATTGCCATCTCATCGAATCGCTTCCGTATCGCTCAGGATGTGAGGATCTATCGTCTGGTGACAAGCAGATCATTCGAGCAAGAGATGTTTGATCGCGCCTCGAAAAAACTTGGCTTGGAGCAGGCTGTTCTGGGTACTTTTGGTCAAGAAAACGAAGACGATAAACCAACATCGAAGGAGATGGAGACTCTATTGAAGAGAGGAGCTTATGCATTACTGGAAGATGAAAATGACGAGATCGGAAAAGAGTAAGTGTCGGTTCTTTTGTTCGTGCACACGATATGATTAGGTAATTGCTGAAGTTTGCTCTCCATTCAGATTTGTTGCGGATGACATCGAGAATATCCTTCTCAAAAGAACTCGTACTCGAGTCGTTGAGGGTGCCAAGACAGCGTCATGGTTAAACAAGGCTGGAATGTCTGTCACAAAAAGCAAGTTCGAGTCCGAAGCAGGAGGTGCTGCTCTTGACATAGACGATCCCGGTAAGAAGCCATTATCATCAAATTCCTGCTCTCATCATGTATCAATATCTAATGCGCATATATGTTGTTTTATCCAGACTTTTGGAGTAAAGTGATGCCTGATTTCATCACTCCTGAAATTTTGATCAGTAAGCTTGGTGAGATGGAAGAAGCATTTGAAAAGCCTGTAGGAGGTAGACGGAAGGCCAAATCAGATGACGAAGAAAAAGGTCTCAGCCGCGGAAACATCAAGAAGGTAAGTGCATACATTGTTGATAGTTCCTGTATCTGTCCTTCACATCTAAAATTGTGTTTCATCTATCTGCAGGTAAAGGAGTACATGGTCGACTTGAAGGTGAGACTAACCTTAGTATTTCATCCTTTTTTCCTCTTCATTATATGATAAATGGGCTAACCGCTTGCGTTTACGCTATTAGGGTGTAATGGAAGACATTTTCGAACAAGAGAAGGAGGATACTTTATCATCCGCAGATAAAGAAAGCTGTCAGAAGCTGCTGCTGATGGTTTCAGTCAAAGAGAAGATCTTCAGCAAGGAACAGCGTAACACTGCCAAGAAACTGCTTGCAAGGCTGGAGGGTGACAGGCGGAGGAAGTGCCGAGTATCTGAAGGTGGTGGCAGAGCTGACCGCAGAAGCATAGACACCGCACCTGCTGAATCTAATATTCGCAAAGAACTCATGATTGTCAGCAGCAAGAAGAAGAGGAAGAGGGGCACTCCACGTAAAGGCGAAGATGGAGCAAGCAGCAAAGGAACTCCACGCCGCGAATCAGATATTGATGAAGATGGTTACAAGGTAATCATCAAGCTTATTTGCTCATGTTTTCTTGACTGCAGAACTTGACTGACCAGCTAACCTTGATTTTCTCTTCAGCTCCATTCTGATGACGAAGCCGACTGGAGTGATGCGGAAGATGCAAATGCCAAGTCCATCAGTCTCAAAGAAGCCAAGAGACGCCGAGAGTGGGGACACGGAAAAGACGAAATGGCCGCAGCTGCACTGCCATGGCCGGTGTTTCCTCGAAACGCTGTTTCTGGTGTATTGACATCTCTACTGGATGAAGTGATCAAGATCGACGAAGAAGCTGGTGGCATGTTTTCAGTGCCTGTGCCTAAGGATGACTTCCCCGACTACTACGAGTTGATCGAAAACCCTGTGAGTATCATGTCGTTTTATGTATTGATTCATGTCTTCTAGCTCATATGAAGCTCTTTCGCTGATTGCTATCGTTAGATGGATTACGGCACAATGAGAAAGAAGCTTGAAAATGGGGAGTACCGATCAGCTCTCATTATGCAAAAAGACTTTGTTCTCATCATGCAGAACTGTCTAGCTGTAAGTCTTATTGACGAATACCACCTTCTTCTATTTTCTGGGATGATAATATATCATTTGCTTCACCTTTTCTTCGCAGTACAATACTAAGGATTCTGACATTGTAAAAGAGGCGAAGAGGCAGACACTAATGAGGCCAAAGCTTCTCAAGGAGGCAGGTAAGTGATTCTTGAAAAAAAACATGTTAACTGAGCTCATTCCTTTACTTATCTCTTCTATGCATATCAAAATACAGCACTCAAAAACAACCTGTTCATCCACGAAGATGGCTCAGTGATTGAAATCCACGACGATGCCACAGAGAACAGAAGGAATAGAGGAAAGTCACCACAAAAGAATGGTAAGATGAAGCAGAAAACCAAGCTTGTTGCTTGCGGAGAATGTGAGGGGTGTCTGACCAAAGCATGCAAAAAATGTGACAAATGCAAGAGAAAGAAGCGTTGCTCATTGAGGCAGTGCTCTGATGTTCGGCGAATTGCCATTGCCGACGTCAAGAACAAATCAAACGGGAAGAAAGATGACAACGAGGAAGAGTCAGATGTGGAAGAAGGGTCTAAGGCAACCCCCAGGATCCGCATTAGCCTTGGGAAGAAGAGAAAATCTAGAGACGAAGACGGGGATGATGACGAGGTCGACGAGATCGATAGCTCACAGAATGCATCCTCTCGCAAGAGGGCCCGGCGTTCTCCTGCACCCAGCGACGACGATGAAGACGATTACAATGAGATGTTTGATATTGAACTACTTGAGTCAAAGTACAAGGAGCTCAAAGGTGCATCATTCGTGGATGCTCGCGAAAACCTCACCATGCATGGCCCTTGGCGGTTGCCCAAAAAACTGGAAGCCAATCCTGCGGGCTTCAAAGAAGTTGCCAAGATCACTCTGTCAAACATTGCTCTGTAAGTCTTTCGCTCTGGTGATGGTACTGTTGATTGTGATTTAGCTCACGTCTCTCTTACTTGCATCTTAATAGGGTCGACGAATACGACATTTTCAAGGAGCCAGTTTCTGAAGAGACTGCACCGGGCTATTCGGCTGTAATCAAGAACCCTATGGACTTCAAATCAATGAGAACCAAGGTCATCAAAGGAAATTACGGAAAGGGATCAAAGGCAGCAGCAAAGTAAGAGTTTTTCAATGTCTTTAATCCAAATGCACCATTTACTCATTCTAACCACATTCAAACGAAACTCATCATCAGGTTGTACTCGGATTTTCTCCTTACTTTTAACAACTGTGTTGAGTTTAATGGAACTGGAGATGTCGTTGATGAGGCTGCTGCTGTTTTGGCCGTGCTTCCTCTAACCTATGCCAAGGCATGTGCAGAGGTCGCAAGGGCGTTATGAGCATTTACTTCAACATGCTATTCTTCCAATACTCCTCTTAGTTCTGACTTATTGTCATCGTGTTCATAGAAACTAAATTATTCGTTTTCATGCTATGGTATTCATCTCATCTTAAACCTACGCTACTACTTGTTTGTTCGTCAAAAAATGCCTACATCTTCGTCACTTTCATCTCCAACAGTCAGATGTTTCTTGCTGTTTCTCAAACGTCTACACATCTACCGCAAGGAGGAAAGAAGCAATTTCCGTCAGAGCTGTCCATACAGGCAAAGTAACCACTTGGGCAATCCGAAACATCATTGCAACCCAGGGACATGCCTACCGAATCTATTTCTGTAGACAGTGTGGCTTTTGGAATCAACCATTTACCACATTATAAAGCATGCTCCTACCTTTAGCATCGGTCATAACATATATGAGTTTGACAATCTGGTGCTTTCATTTGCACTGAGCCAATGGCCAAGGCACAAGCATTGGACGCCGAGTAAAAAGAAGAGCCCAATCCAAATGGGCAATCATTCACCATTTGAACGCAAACATCATCATTGTCACCAGGAACTTTTATAACACACATAATGGGCCCTAAGACTTCTTCCTTCCATATTCTCATCTCAGGAGTCACTCCACTAAGCAGTGTTGGCTCATAAAACTGACCACCTTCTGAAATATCACCTCCTTTGTTTCTCTTGCCACCACAGTGAACTTTTGCTCCCTCAATATCCGTTCTCCAAGTGCAGTATCCTTTGGGTGGTTGGTGTCAATTTTAATTTTTTGGCTTTGTTAATAGGAATTCATAGTTTGTTAGGACAATAAATCCATGGGCATAATCGATTTCATTTGAAGTCCTCTCACACTGAACTCCCGCCACAAATGACAATGCACACGCATCAAGAAGTCAAGCCGTTGCTCTCAAAGCCAAAAACACCCAACAATAAAGTCAATCCGCCGATTACTCTCCCAGCTTCCTCTACGATGGCATCAAAGCAGGGTGAATCGATCGATCTAATGTTCTCTCCGTCTCCGTCCAAGACGAAAAAGCTCCGTGTGTCTACTGCCAGGCCGTCAGGAGCAAGGTTTGCTGGTTTGTCTGGCATGACCAACCAAGAGTCTTCGAAGGGGAAATCTATCGATCTAACGTACTCTCCTCCGGCTAAGATGAAGCCCAAGACGAAGCGTGTACTTTCAGACATCTCCCCCAATAAAAATAATGGTAAGAAGCAATAAAGATAGTTGATATCTACCAGATTGTTATATTCTAATCTCATCTTACTTTCGTTTGAATTTTTCATAGGCACTCCAACATCAAAGAAGAACCGTGCCAAAAACCGTCCCAAGGCAAAGCAGGATGTAGTAGATCTTGGCTTGCCCGATGCAAAGCAGGGAACTCTAACTACACCTTGTTGTTAGAAACAAAGTCTGAAAGCAGGGAGATTACAATTCCCCTCTTTGATCCCGCTTTGCTCGTAGCTGTAAAAGGAATCATTGAATCTCCTATCAACCATTTTGTTCACCCTCGCTCTCAATTATTAGAAGAGCTTGTCAAAGGGCAATCCTTGGTCTCGATTGCCAATGGATTTGTTGGGAAGTGCCGTTTTCCTGGAGCCATGCGTTCCGAACTCGAACGAACATACGTTACCCTGCAGGCATCTATGTTCAAAGCATCTGTTGCATACGCTTCGGGGAAATTCGATTTTGAGACCTTTAAAGGGATCAATGCGCAAATCGGAAGCAATCTAGTTAGTTTTGCCGCCTCTCGTGGACATCTAATTCATCTTGGTGCTCCAACTTCCAAGACCACTACTACTATCTTTGTTGGCAACTACAACCCGACTGAGGAACTGTTTAAGCAGATTGACAAACGATTGGTGAATCAAGCAATGCTCGAGTCAGGAAACTGCGGTGGCGAGGATGGGGCATGCTTCTATCATTACGTCCTAGAACAGGCTGAAGAATTCATGGAGGAGGCCGGATACCCACTAACTCAAGCGCAGAAGGAGCTGACCCTTGATGAGATGGCTGTGTTTGATATCCATGAGTCGGTATTCGGCAATAAGGCCTCAATCAAAGACTTCGATGATCGCGATGCCGCTCAAGAGCAATGTCTATCGGCTTATTCTGATGCCGTAGGAATGAAGACCCAGAATACGAGGCACTTGTCATTCATGAACAAGGTCATTGCTCAAGTTGCTGCCTCCATTACCTAGGTTCAAAATTCCGAAGAAATTCCTTCCGGTTGCGGGCACGGAATATAGCCAGAACCGGAATTTTGACCGAAACTTCGATTTCGTTCTAAAATGGCCCGGAACCGGAATTTCGACCGGAATTTTTCCGGAATTTCGAACCTAGTCCGTTACTGAATCCAACACAGTTGTCCAAATTGTTGGAGCCTCTCGTCACTTTCCAAAGGTGATTGATCATCAGAAAGCCAGTAAAGACAACAAGTACGAAACGAATCAGCCCGATACAGAACTGGTTAGTCATGGTGGATGGCTTATACATCCAGAGATTGTGCATTGTGGTCATCTGGGGAATTGTAAATATGACGCACTTCAGAATATGGATAATGTCTTGACCAAAGTCGATCAAAAGCTGCGTATCGTCCAACTTTTATCACTTCAGCATGGAGCAGATCTTAGCAAACACAGACACATTTTCTTTCTTGGCAAAGGTGGCGTCTTGGGGAAACACCGCAACAGATTGAAGAGCGCGATGCCAATATTAGTGCAAGAGCCCATGCTGGTGGAACAGCAGTGATGGGAAGCAAAGGTTTCACTGTCAATGAGACGGGGCGAAAGAAGAGCAACCATGCAATTGATATGGGAACAGCAGCGATGGCAAGCAAAGGTTTCACGTCGATGAGACGGGGCAAAAGAAGAGCAACCATGTAATTGATATGGCAATAGCATGCATGGCAAGAAAAGGCTTCACTGTAAATGAGACTGGACACAAGACGAGTAATCATGGCATATCTATGTGACAAGCATCAGCTCAGGCAAGACAACATGTTTGCGATGATAAAGATTGCCATGATGTAGTCTTGTCATGCGGATGTACTCGTAAGAACGTGCCAGTTTCAATGATGTTTTTTTGGAATCAGCAAGATGGACCAGGTAAAGAACGCCCGGTTCCAGAGAAACTTGTCTGCGATACTAAAGGACATCGAAGGAAAACTTGGAAGAAACCAAACAAATGTCTGTACGATTCGATGAAAGACAGATTCAAGATATTGGTGGTAAGCATATGAGCAATTAATGATTATTTCGATCTATTTACTCATACTTCAATGTCAATCTCAGCCACTCGGAACCAGCAAGAATGACCTGAACAAGAAGAGGTCAGCAAAAGGTGGCAAGCAGCAGTCGTCAAAGGAAGGCAAGCAGCAGTCAAAAATGAGCTTCTTCAAGCGCTAATCTCATATTGTGGTAACTCTCAGGTTTGATTAGATCGAATCTCAGAGCAACATGGTAGCCCATTGCCCAGTCATCTATCAGCGATGTAAATAACTTATCTAAAGAATTCATAGAACCCGAATCAATATCTTCTAATTTTGCATGCCCTATAAGTTCTCTACTGATTGTTTTGACACGCTGGGAAGAGAAGTGGTAGTGGGTAATGTTACGATGACGACAGCTTCATCGAGTGAAAACTGAGTTAGACCTGGCATTGTGGACTCTGTTTGCCCAATGCTACCCATATCAATGCTGGCTGCTGTGGTGACGATGATGTCTTGCATCGATGCATCTTCATCATATTGTCCTGTCGACAAAGAAATTGGGTTACCAGCAGCGGCAGCCGAGTTCATGTTGATCTGACTGTCGTTGGAACTACTAGTAGTGAATCCAGTTGGTTTCATGAACTTCCCAGACTTGCCTCGTCGTACATGGGCGGCATCAGATGCTTCAAAAACAAGAGCAAGGGCAGCGATTCGGAAGTCGGACATGATGAAGAGTAAGGGGTAGGAAATAAGAGAGACTGAGGCAAGCTGGAGACTGGAGGAAGGGAAAACGGTTGAGGAGGAGTCGGAGTCAAGGATAACTAATTCCTATGTATGTGTAAAATACTCTCGCCGACTAACCCTAAATCCAAGTGACGTCAACTGCGCATCTGTCATCAGTTGAATCGGTTTAATCTACCTAAACAACCCGCAAATGCAGCCGTCATGCATTGAAGGGTGCTCTCCAAAAGGAATGAGAGCTTCGCGCGCATTCCTAAAAACACCAAGAGGGAGGAGAGAGCTCTCCGTCTTCGGTCTGTCCATCACCACAATCTTCCAAACAATGAAAATATCTCTTTATCTCTTTTGTGATGAATGATGTATTATCGGTAATCGAATAGAAGTCAATCTTAATGTTGTACAATAATAAGCGACACTAGAACATTTATATCATCTGGATGAACCAAGATGAACCCGAAACTCAAACATGCACTATGTACTTTCCATTCCACTATATTCATGGCCATGATTGTCAGATCATCTCAGTATTTGCATTTTCCACTATAGTTTCGCAACGACCACAAGGAGGAAAGAAGCAGTTTCCATTCGATCTATCAATGCAAGTAAATGAATTTGGACAATCAGTATCCGACGTGCACCACGATGACATTATCGGTACTGACATCTCAGTAATATCAATGTCATCAACTCCAATGTCCACATCTGATGGTATAATTTCTATAAGTGTTGAATCATCTGATTGAGTATTCTCCTGTTGGCGCAACATACATAATCCAGATTCTGAGCAGTATGCCGAACGACCGCTGCACGGATTCTCGTAACAACCGGCTATGGCGCATGGCTCTTCACCTTGGCATTCATCGAATGAATCGACTCTAGAATTGGCATAGCAGCCACAAAGATTCACACCGATTGTTTCTACACCACTGCCTGGTACAAGTTCTCTAATCTTTGGATAACAATCTTCATTTGATGTGCACAAGCCTCCGCTCCAAACATACTCTGCTGCTTCATCTACGGAGATTGCTGCAGGAGTTGAAGTTATAGGAAGTGTGGCAATAACAACCGTTAGATCATCTGAAACCGAATCAATCTTGATCATATCATCGGTGTCTGCCTGTGAAGTGCCGGACGAGGAGGCACGCGTTGGACTGCTGGTAGGCGATGCTGTGACGAAGGCAAAGTCTACAAGCACGCTTGAACCCGAGTTATCATTGTTGATCGTTGCGTAGTTTGCCTTTGCAAGCTTTGAAGATTTTGAAGCTTTAGACTGGCGTAGTCCTAGATATTCTTTACGAGATGTGACATTTGTTGTCCCAGATAAAGCGATGAGCAAGGTGAAAGAGGAGCGAAGAGTCATCAGTTTGGATGGATTAAGCATACACGCAAGCAAATGGCTTATTCTCAAGCGAATGAAATGAGGTCAAGAACTATGATAGTGGTTCTTTGCTTTACCAAATGCATCATCATCTTGCGGCTTCACTCTTCCATTCTTGTTTCAATGCCAGTAAACTTTTTGGCGGTCGCTGAAACTTCGAACTGATCGTGGAATGCAAGCTGACAAAATTGTGAGTCCAAGTCAACAGTGCACTTTCTCAATCTACACGTGCTTGATTTAGGTACTCTCTCGCAGATGTGGAATCTGGTGAAGACGAAGAAGCGTCTCCTTCTTTGCTCAAGAATTGTTCTTGTGCAACATGAGTACTGTTTTGGTGCATGAAGTGGAGCAGCTATCAATTATTACAAGTCACTGTTTGCAATCATTAATCTCACAGCTTATAAAAGTGAAAGTGGCTCTAGGAACCTTGATCAACCGAAGGTACCAACCACCAAGTATTAAGCATTGATCAGAGTACTATGGGTTTCCACATCCTCTAATACCCACGCTCGTATCCTCTCTGTCGTAAGACAATTGTGATATCGATATGTAGTCACATCATCATCTCCCAATGCATTCACTACCTGTTTCTTCTTCTTATCCAACGATTCACCCAAACTACCCAAACAATCATTACTACTTCTACCATTTCTACCATTCAACAATAACAAATCACCAAGATCTACCTCATGCACCGGCATAACCCATCGACTCGTACTCGTAATAAACACACCACTGGCACATTGCAAATCCTTCAAGGTAGGAGGACGTAACTCCACGGTAATATCATGCTGTCGACACACTCGTAACACGGAATCACGCACAGAACCAAACAACACCCCCTCGTTTGCAGTCACTATCGTATTTTCATTTATGACAACGTAAAAATTGGTTTGTGTCCCCTCGAGTAATTCTCCCCTGTGGTTCATTAATATGATTTCTTCATATCCGTCATTGTTATTGTTGGTGCGAGTATAGTTGGAGGACGGTGACGATAATAGTAATTGCTTTCGATCCATGACCCATTTGGAATCTTTGGCAGAGGCATTGGTACGTCCGTGTCCGTGGATCAATACTCGTATAGTCTTTTGTTTGGAGGATGCATTGTTGTTTGATAATAGACCAACATGACAATAGAGGACACTCTTGTAAGGATCTTCTTTCTTTTGCTGTTCCCAAGTGGCCAGTAATGTAATTCGATACTCATCACCATCATCATCGTCACTGCTACCACCACTATTATATTTGTGGGTATAAGTTGAGCGAAAGGCATCCAAAGTGAGTCGAATGCAATTCAATGCCATGTGTCTTTCCCATCCCTCGTTGACTATATTCAAAGTTTGAGATTCGAACGCGCTGGGATTTCTGTGATGTTGTCTTGGATGGTTTGTCTTGGATAGTAAATCATTCATTGTCTCATTTGATTCTTGAATATTTGATTTTTTATTAGTGTGTGCAGCATCTGCAGCATCATCACCTGTAGCAATAGCAGCAGCAGAGATAGTTTGTAGAATGCTAGCCGAGCTAACAGCCAGTCTCTTGACATGATAATCAAATTGATAAATGTGTGTTCCGGCCTTGACGGTTCGGCATGTGGTGTAGGCTCCTCGTGGGAGGCGCTGGAGGAGTGACGATGCCTCCATTGGTTTGTAATGATGTTGTTGTGGATCTCTTGTTTCAGAGGTATTGCTGCTATTGCCGCTTCTGGACTCATTATCGTTTGCAAGTGGATACTGCTGATAAATCTCTGGCCATGATAGAATCACTCCGTTTCTCGATACAATGTAGCTGTTCATTTTCTCCTCTACAGAAATTGAACCATTGGGAGTGAGGTTGGCATCTGCAACACTAGACATATTGCAGCGTTGGTGACAGCGACTAGTAATGAGTATCGGTTGGTTCATGAAGATGAACCTTTGATGTCTTTTGGATGTTTGAAATAGCAATGCTGCAACTGGAGCTATCTTATTACTCATGCTCAACACTTACTGTTCTCATTCGTACATCTCTAATCTTACCGACGACTGCTCTCATGATTCATTACATGAAGCAGCATGAAGCGAACTCGGGTCGAGTGAATGTGTTGGAGGTTGGTGATGGGAAAGATACCTTTTATGTCTTTAAATCAGAAAGATTACGGCAGGAATCTTTTACAGCCCATCAAACGCTTCATTGATCTGAAGCCTCTTTGTTCTAGCGGCGTTTCATCGTGACGCAGAATGATGTGATTGCTTGGCAGAATACCTTGAAGTGTCAACCTTCCCGCTGGTTTTGTCGATCAATCCTTCCTCCTTCGTCACTGATGCTTGAAGATGGCTCTCTTGCTTTTACACCATGATGAAAATCAAACCAACGAACCGCTAGAGAGGATCCATTGCAAACACATATCATTCACGGCGCAGCAGCGTTCCCAAATCATCAATATCAAATCAAGTTTAGCAGGACACAAATAAGATCACAGCAATACCTCAATAAAATCATGCCAGCACGAAAATCATCACTCATCTCCGTCCTCCTCGTCTTCACTGCACTCCTCCTCGCCATGCCATCCGCCACAGCCCTCGGCGGATGGCAAACAATCTGTATCCTCTTTCGTCGCCTCAATTCTGAGCGTGCTGCTCAGACTACCCACGATGCCGAATCCATCAAATTCTCCTCGTTTGCAGCTAAATCACGAAGGCGAGGCACTACCACCACCGCGGATGAAGCAGTAGTAGTCCAAGCCACCAACAAAAATAACGGCAATCATGTACAAGCAGTATCCACTGCTGCATCTTCGAGAAAGGTTCGAACGGCCTTTGTCCCACGTACTACTACTTCGTGTTTGGATGAAGATGATTTGACTTGTATTTCGTTTGTGGGCCGTTCTCCCTTTTTGTGAGTGGTATTGCAATCATATTAGTGTGTAACTGGTTCAGATCGGCATGATGGTCTTTTTGAAAGGGTGAGATTGAGATTCTGGGTGTGTGTGCGGGTATAGGTTAAATGGGATGGGTGTTGCTTTGAAGAGAGGTTCTACTTGTAGAGAGAGAGAGGAGATGATGGAGATGATTATTTTGTAAACTGAAACTGTAGATTACTATTATTGTAATAGTAGAGAGTCACTTTTAACCTATCGATTATGAGCTGCTGTATTTGTCTGTACTTCTTAATAGAGATCAGGACACTTGAGAAACAGGAGAACAATTCTCTATCAGTCACTCATGCAATGTTATGGTTAGTGGTTGAAATCAATGACTTGCAATTAGCAATGCTTCTGCTTGCTTAGATCATGGGTTACAAAATGTGATTTGTTATCGATAACTAGTCCAATATCTTGTGCTAATGATATAACCTACTAAGAATTAAAAACTATGTTCAATATCTACTGCATGCGTCGCCTACGAATGGATGCAATATGACGTATAAAAAGCTAGCAATTTCTATGAGAGATCCCTGATATTATCTTCCTAATCTGTGTACGAAACACTCGAATCAATACTCATTCTGCAAATCCACATCTTCATAATAGAACAATGGGCAATTGCCACAGCTACTCCTATCGATGCGTGTGGCCCTCCACCCGGGTATAGGGTGCATATAACTCACGATACGAAAGGGGGACGATACCAACGATGCACTTGTTAACAAGGATGAAATGGTCGATTGCATATTGATCGTGAGAGGTGAACCGACAAACAACTTGGGCGTAGTACAATCTACACCTGTTAGGGTTTCCTCCTTGTATTCTTCCTTGTTACTTTGGTCAAACTGCTGTCCGTCGGAATTGACGCAACATCGTCCCTCCCAGACAGATTCGCAGGTGGTAATATCGCTGATTCGACTCTGATGACCCTTGGATATTATCGAGTCTATGGGGATCTTGTCTTCTAATTCTAATAGTTCCAATTCGTCCAGTACCTCGGGTTGTTTCTTGTGGATCTGACCCAACATGTCTTTCCATTGCTGTACACTGTCCGTTCGTCTCATTTCGTTTAGTTCGCGTTGGGTTCGTCTTCGTCGTAGGGAAGCCTCGAAGAGTAAGGGTTTGACCTTCTTGAGACCTTCGGGACTGAGATAGACAAAGACGGCGGTGGCATCGTCTAATAGGGTCAGGTGCTCGGCACTCTTGTGGTTGCCTTGGGAGTCAATGTCTCTGATCCATTCGTCCAAGATGTCGGCGCATCGGATGAATACCCTGTCTTGTAACGAGCTGAGGTTAGGACAAAAGTCTTCGTGTTGATACTTGGTGAGAGCCTTGGTGACCATGTTCCTTGCACGGTTGGCAAGGGATTCGTCTAGTTCGATGCCTACGCATCTCAACTTTTCTTTGGCCTCTTCTGTGAAGAGCATGGAATGTTACAGAGATAGAGATGGTTCAGAGAGGCTGGAACTTGTATTGAATCAATCGGTAGATTTGAACTAAACTTCTCACCTTCCACACTTGGATCAAACACATTGGACGAGTGCAAAGCCTTATCCTCCTCCACGCTACCATTCTTGGCAGTACCCTCCCTCTCTGTCTCGTTCACCACCAAAGAAGGAGGAGGAGGTTGATTCATCTCGGATACATCCTCGCTAAGAACCTTGCGATTGCTAATCAGCGGAGTCACCGGCGACTTGTTCTCCTCCGGCATGGGCAATTCCGAATGCCACGATGTTCGTTGATCCATCGTGTTGAAAATCCCCTCAAAGTCATCATTGCTCAAATCATCTAAAATATCATCAAATTGACTGTCGTTGGACGAATTCCTCATCAAATGAGGCAAGGCACTGGAATCGAAGGATCGATTGCGTCGATGTCCCTCCAATTCCCATTCCGGGCTGTCATCCTGAATACTGGGGGCGGAATGACAATACTGCAAAGTTAAAGGGTATCCATAATACCTATCATTGTCATGGTCACCACTCTTTCTGTCTCCTTTGCTATACCGTCTCTTGACATGACAACATTCACCCATTTGACATGCCTCATTCTTCTCATCGCATCGTAGTAGTAGTCGCCCTCGATGAGAGGAAGACTTGCCCGATAGGAATTTGGTACGTCTATCCTCGATCTCCTGATCGATGGCTTCTTGGAGAGCCATGACGACGAGTCTGCCGTCGCTGCAGCCCAGGTCGAAAAAGACATCGGATGGTTTGAGGCGGAGCATTTCCAGAGCCTTGATTTGAGCGGAGGGGTGGGTGGCCGAATAGGAGCCGAGGCGATGCTTGCCCTGGGCGCTATTCCGTTTGAGGCCGTTGCCGTGGCTCGATTGTCGTTGGAAGACGACCTTGTGGACGGGAGCCGCGGTGGTAGGGCGGTGGTGGTGATAGCTGTGTTCGTTTGTCATCAGTATGGAGATGTTCATGTTTGTATCGGTCTTGGGGGTCATTCTGCAAAGAGGGCATGGTGTGAATGTTAGGCATGATGTGGATGTTGGATGATGTAGATTGCGGGGAATACAATTGCAATGTTGACACCCACTGGCTCAGTGTGAATGTCAAGACTGGCGCAGTCTGACTTTAATGGGAACTCAAGCTGAAAGGTTCAGGCAGGACGCACGGTTCAGGCAGCGAATGATTTGCAAATTCAGAGCAGCGATAGCGCGCAGCCGCAGCAGTGGAGGGCGCAGAACAGTACTTAGGGCAGCATCGCTCATAGTCGCCGCAGCAACCGCCTCATCTGCAATTCAAAATTGCAATACACACGATAACCAATCTATAGACAATGGGCCATTTGCAAACGATCAATCACAACAACAGCAGAGGCAATCACACGCACCGCAACAAATATTAATGTGTTGTTGTTGTAAAAGAGAATTCGAAATAACTGACCTTGCATGCATTACTTCTCCGTCTACTGCCTCCTCATCAATTCTCTTCATTTGCAGCCGCAGAACTCTGCGAGGAATACCACGATCGATATAATAGTCGAACTAGAGCTGATGACTTGGAACCCCTACCAGGCGGAGAGATAGCAGTGGTTGGAGACGGATGTGATTGCCTCTCCACCTCTCAGAGAATTCGATAGAAGGAGTATGGAATTTCAAAACGTAAAAAGCAAGCCGCCCAATTTGGGAGGAGAGGGAGGGGATACTCCGTGCATCGCTTCTTGCGAACCATCAATCGCGAACAGCTTGGGTTGGAGATGATGTTATTGCCTTCCACCTCAGAGAATTCGATAGAAGGAGTATGGAATTTCAAAACGTAAATACAATTGCGCCAAAAGCAAGCCGCCCAATTTGGGAGGAGAGGGAGGGGATACTCCGTGAATCGCTTCTTGCGAACCATCATACAATTGCGCCAAAAGCAAGCCGCCCAATTTGGGAGGAGAGGGAGGCGATACTCCGTGCATCGCTTCTTGCGAACCATCAATCGCGAACAGCTTGGGTTGGAGATGATGTTATTGCCTTCCACCTCAGAGAATTCGATAGAAGGAGTATGGAATTTCAAAACGTAAATACAATTGCGCCAAAAGCAAGCCGCCCAATTTGGGAGGAGAGGGAGGGGATACTCCGTGAATCGCTTCTTGCGAACCATCAATCGCGATCACGCAGCGTTGGGTGGTTGTAGGGGCGGGAGGCGGGAGGAGTGGATCAACTTCTGGCACTTCTTGGGGAATTTTTTCACTGGCACTCCGTGCTCAGAGGCGGAGTAGTCGTAAAATAAGGATTGACCATTTTCTTTCGTGTTCTTTTTGAGGTGTGCAACTCCGCGCGTTTACTACGTTTCACGCGGGGTGTGCAACTCCGCGCGTTTTATGAGACATTGTAATAAATGGCCTATTCTTCCTTCTCCGATTTGTGTCTTTGGTCAAAGGGAATCTGGACCCTATTCAGTTTAAGATTCCAACACATTCTTGAATTCTTTCTAATTCTACCTTCTGAGCTGAACTTAGCTTGGCTTTGCACCACATAATATTATCTTTGCGCCTCGCTGTGAGCTTTTTTGGTGGAGTATGACTTCATAATCATGGTGTCTGCTCCAATAAAGCAGCGGCCAGCGTAGCTGCATCAAGTATCAGCCAAACCCTCTGGCAGAGCTGGATAGCTTATCATCTTCATTTGCTTATCTTCACCCATATCTGCTTTTGGACAGATTGGTCGTTTTATTGGTTTATGCTCATTTGTTCAATCATACTTTTCAACATTCGGTGTTTGTTTTGTGATCTCATGTTGTTGGAGTTGGAAGTATGCCAAGCAAGAGGATTGAGCACCTTTTTAATAGATTAGAACGAAGCAAAGAACAAAAACAAATCCGTCATTATGTATACAGCCTCATTTTAGTGCAGCTTTATGTACATGGCACCCGCTGCTCCACTACCAGTACTGCTACTGTAACTGTAACGACTCGGGCAAAGAGCAGCAGCAGCATTCTTTGATGACATCAAGACAGCAGCTCCGTAGATGCATTGATTACTCCACTGACAGCGCTGGATCCTCATGTGGCAGTGGCAGTTGGTTGGTAGTTCTAGAAGTCAGCAGTTCAGCAGGAGAAACAGAACCTGCTGGAGGCAGCAGACTGGACACATCGATGCAGTCAGAACTGTGGTGCTCAAAACCAAGCAAGGAGCTCCGACAAGGCATCCAAATTAACACCGCTTGCATATGTTGGTATGTTCGAGAGTTTGGAGTTCAGAGGCACAAATCGATGGGATTGATGTTCACTACTTATGAAGGAGGATTGATGCTGATGCTCCTCATTCTTACTCTGATGGGCACACTGCTTCATTTTCTTGGCAATAGTCTCTCTAGAGAGAGATAGAGGGGGGGGGGGGGGGGGGGGGGGTGAATACAAAGGCGTTCATGGAGTTGTTACCTCTATCGTACTATGGTACCTATCTAGCTCTCTCTCCCTAGTGAACCAACATCACCCATCACATCACATCACATCACAAATCACAAGCCGTCACCATGACACACAGCTGGCGTTTCGGCTACGGAAGCAACATCGGCCTAACAACCCTCCAACAAAAGAAGAATCTCAACCCCAAGCAATATCTGGTGGGGACCATCCAAGGATGGGAATTGTATTTCAACACCGGCTTGAACGATTATGTCGAGCCCGGATTCGCAGCCATTCGACCTGCCGACAACGATAAATCGGAGCTTCACGGGTCGGCATTTTTGATACCTCACGATGAAGTGGAGGGGTTGGATCGTCAAGAGGCTGGGTATGATGTTAGGAATGTGCAATTCACATCGTACGATGGTGTGGTTGTAGAAGATGTTGGATTGTACGTACCCAAGAAACCGTTTGTCAAGGGTGAAAGTAAAGAAGGCGTCCCGTCATTTAGATACCTAAAATTACTCAAAGATGGTGCACGTGAAGGAGGATTGGCACCGCATTGGATTCAACACTTGGATTCATTTGATCATTATGTCACTCCGAAGGATGTACGTGCCAAAACTCTTCAAATGATTGCCGAATTTAATGCAGATGGCAAAAGGAAGAACAATATGTGGTCATCTGAACAGCTTGCAAAATATAATGGATCAGACCCCAATCATCCGGCACATACATCGATCATGGGATATGTCATCAAGATCCATCCTGACATTTGGGTATTTGGTTCATGGAAAGGACATGATATTACCAGACGTAATTTGTTGCAATATAGAGGACAGAGTTTGGATGCTAATGATATTCGATTTGATGAGCCTGGATGTCGACCATTGCCCAAGTTGAATGATTGTACTGATGGCGAAAGAGAGTATTTGATGCAAAGTTTGGAATCTCAGTTGCATAGGGGATCGGAGATTGTTGGTTCTCACGAACCGTTTCTTGCTGATCAAGAGTTGTAACATTTTGTGAGAATCTTGGTCGTACATCATATTATCATTGTTATAACACGAGTCTGAACAAATGCTTCACTATTTCAATTGTATACAATAGCTACAGTACAATAACAAACATGCAATCTAGATAACTGATACAACCTTTCTCCACTCTGTCCAAAAGTTCTCAGCGTCGGGTTCTTCATTCTCCAGTACATCTTCAAAATTCACTTCATACTCAGAGTGCGGGCCAAAGCTTACATTATCAAACATGAAGGTCCCGATCCTCTGTGTCTGTCTCAATTTAGATACAAATGTGTGAGCCGAGGCACATTCACGGACAGTCTTGGTCTCATCTTCGGTAGCATCGGGACGGTCTTCTCGTTCTATGCGTTCCCACATTGCATGATGGGCGAATCTATGTAATGTCGAGATCAAGAGAGAGTTCAGCATGACGCCAATGATCAATACTGCAGAGCTGGCGTCTAAACTTGATTTGACCCCAAAACATTGATGGAGTTCTTCACCACTTTCACCGGTCCAACCTGAAAGTATTTGATTCAGTGTAATGCAGTGTTGACCAACCATTGAATCCGAAAAAGGTGATATTTCAATCAAAGATGCAACTATAGCAATCACGAACACCTCGATAGCACTCCAAGCATTGGTAACCTCTGCAACGACGAACACCTTTTGCTGCTGCTTGATTGTCATGGGATATACAAAGAGCACAAACAGGCAAAATAGGCAAACCAGAGGCATTGCGACAGCGAAAAAGTAGTAAGTCGTCTGAATCCAATGAATGCCAAACTTTGAAGGATCTTGAACACTCAGTGGGATGTGTTCGCCTATGCTCACAAGAGAGAACTGCCGTACTCGTGACTCTCCAAGTGCAATACCGCCAACGCCAGTAAACGTAAAGTGAAAACACTTGAGGTTCACGCCCACGCATATCAGTATAAATGTGAGGAGCATGGCGACGACAATAGTTCGGCGGAATCTTCGCGTCAATTTGACGAGTCCTCTCCCGTGCTTATCCTCGAAAATATGTCTGGATAAGGACTCATGGCGACCGGAATAAACTGGGATCTTGGGCATCAATGTTTTGCGGTGTAAATATAGCATGACGTGACCACTGACAAGTGACATGATGGTCGCGAACAAGAACGAGTAGAAGCCAAAAGTTGGTGTGATGTAGACGTTGATTGCTCCAAGGTTTCCTATCTCAAGCCCATATCGAAATGCCACCATCATCAATACCAGAACGTAGGCATCAATCAGCGAGAACTTTCCCAAAGAGTCAAGAAGGTACAGAATACGCTCCCGTTTTACTGGTGGCAACCTTCTAGTGGATGACATCCAACAGAACATTAAAGCTAAAAGCTTGACATATGGCCAGACTCCAGAGCAGAATAGAATGAGGAGCATTAGAAAGTAGACTCCAGCTTGGTACATCTCTTGAAGCGTAGATGCCAGCGAAAACGCATAGATATTTGCCGATGTGACTTGTTGTCCACTGGATCCCGTGATGATCAAGTCAACACTTGCACCAATAGAGATGTTACTTGCAACGAATAGTATCAGTGCCAAGACAAGAGTGCAGGGGAACCCAAATTTAACAGCTGGCTGAATGGATGGATGAAACATCAGGCTGGAAGAGCTGGCCAAGGGAAACTTTCGTGGTGGCGACTCGAGCTCCAACACTTCGTCAAGTCCGTCATCATTCAACAGAGGTTCAGTCATGCTTTTCTTTTCTTCTTCGTCTGCGTGACTATCTCTTGGCCGGGCTTCAGCTGGTGCCATGTTCGCCGCACCTTCAGGCTCTTGGGGTTTGAATCCTCGCATAAACAACCATGCATTTCCTACCATAAAAGCCAGTACAATGAGGAATGTCCAAAGCCCGGCATGGGCAGTAGACCGCTCTGACGCATGAGTTCTTTGAGGGTTCACGGGAGTCTTGCAAGTACTTGCTCCACTTTTTATGAAAGAATTGGCTGTGTGAATCATCTTTGTCTCTAGCAGCTTTGCACCTTCAGTCATCAAATTTGACATGAGGTAGGCCAATTCAGTCGAGTTGTCCGTTGAATACGAGGTGGAAGTTCCTGGTGATACTCCATCACTAAGCACCACACCGATTTCGATATGCAGTACATCCATTCTTGCATTGAAGCCGTAAAAGCTCATTTCCTGAACGGGAATACTAATACATTGCGGATGAGATAGCAGGTCGTTGATTTTGAGTTGAGGTAGCCAGTTCATGTCAAACTTGAGTTCTGTTCCTGCATTAAGCTTGAAGTCGACCATGTTTGCGTGCACGACAATGTTTCCAATGACCTGACCGTGTTGGAATATGTTCATGCCAAAACCGATGGCGGGGTTGTCTCCACTTTTGCCTGCTTGTCCGTAGCCTACATGATTGGATAGATGAAACGCATCCATCTCCGGATGAAGCATCCCAAGCTCATACATACGATTCACATTCTCAAATTGAACATCGTGGACCACGAAAGTGTATTCGCCAATGCTCATGTTGAAAAAGTGCCCGGCAAACAAATTGTTGGAGGAGATAACATCTACCAAACACTCCATAAAAGAGTTGATTGCATCAATGGTGCTATCCTTATCGATCACCTCGTTGAACAAAACAATCGCTCCATTCTTATCAAGCTCTAATGGCATTGCAACCTTTTTATCTGGAATATCCACATTAGCACAATGAAGTGGATACTTCTTCGAATCGCCAATATACTCTGAAAAGGCATCATTCAGAAAAAGACGTGCCGGTGTCTGAATCAAAGCACCCAAAGACTCAGTAACAGTCTCCGGATACTGCAATAAAAGCATCTGCATCACATTGTTGATCATTTCATCCAAATCATCTTCAAGGTTGCCATCTTTCACAATCACGCGATTCACCGATTGGACCGGCATCACCTGCAACACATCCAAATTTATCCTACCGCGCAGACTCGTAAACACTACAGAAGTCAGAACCTCCAAAATGCAATGTAGTGCATTCCTATTCGAATCAAAGATGGTATACGACCCAAACATGAAGCTACCCACAGACAGTCTATTGTAAATTTCCGCATCGAGATCCACTGCCGTCTCCGCGGTAAAGTTGAACGCACTGGTATTCAAACTCACTAAGAATGATTCATTGAGTGATCCGGCGTGAAACTCCCCTTCGTTGGATGGAACGACTGTCAAATCCACCAAGAATGTAATGTTCAATCCATCTTCGGAGTATAGTGCCGAAGATAGCATGTTGTCGCCTCGTGGTTGAAATAGCTGTAGTGAAGTTAAATTGTCCAATCCACCGATTTGTAATTGGCGTGCCACGATGGTCAAATTGCCGTAGTTGGGTATGGCAAAGGTGTGATTGCGATGAAAATTCAATATTGTTTCGGGTATGGGTATATTTACCACCCCGCTTCCTTTGGTTAGCGATTTGATGAGACCGTTGATCCCTTTGAAGAAGAAGCCGCAATCGGTGCAAGCTGCAGACGTGAGAGATGCTGGCCACGTATTTAGTTTTCGGAGAAGTTGGAGAATGAGTCCTTCGTTCATATGTCGAGAGATGAACTGGTTGGTTGTGACTAGGACTCGTTTGAGGAGTGGCATATCTCTCTCCCATTGAACTTTGTTGATTGGTCTCGTCTCAAAGTTGCTGATTTCGTCTCGCTGTCGAGTTGATGACGACGCAGCTATTATCTGTTCATCAAGCTCCAACCTCCTGCTCACACTTTCTCCCATCCAATCACCCTTTCCCATCTCAACATTCTGCGGATCATACACCAATCCGGCAATATACCGTCCCACCACACCCAAACCCTTTTCTAATCCACCCTCTGCCTCCTTCTTGATCACTCTACAAACATCGCCATTCAACCCCTCCGTCAATTTATCCTGAATCAGCCCCGAAAACAACCCGATAATCTTGGAGGAGATACTTCCCGTAAATTGCAATTCCTTCACTTCAAAGTTTGTAATACATTTGGCCAATATGGTCAAGGTGGGAAATGGTAATTCTCCCTTATTCGTCGGTGGCGTATAACTCGGATGTTTGTAAGTGGTATTAATCTGTCCCGATAAAGGAGCCGATGCCACTTCGATATCCAATGTGGCATCTCCTCCGACTTGAGCCAAGACGTTACCGGAGAGTAATTCGGCATTGTATTTACCGGTGCAGGAGGCGGAGATGCCCGATAGGGTTAGATGCAGTGTTGGATTTTTGGGTGTTAATGCCGGTGATGTGGGGGGTGGTAGTGTGTAGGAGGAGCGGAGGTTGGATATTTGAAAGTTGGTGCAGGTCACTTCGTTGATTGTCTGTGATGTAGTTTCATAGTTTTTGCCGTGATGGATTTGCATAGATCGGTTGGCAGGGTTGGACAGAGATTTGTTAGAGAGAAATGTATTGAGTAAAAGATTATCAGGGTGAATGAGAGTGAATCCAAAGGCAGCAACATGAAGAAAACCAAATGAGCTCCACTGAATCAATACGATCAGAGTGAACCACACATCATTATTACTGAAACACTCTCCAAGATAACAATCAAGGAAATGAAGTGAAAGTGTATTGAAACTCCAAGAGTAAAAATCGTTCAAAGCACATCAGGAATGAATACGTTACTTGCGCAAGGCAACAGCTCTGACTGCAGACAGAGATACACCCGTGTAATATAAGTAATCACACATCACTAAAAAGAAGAAGCGAAGAATAGACAACAGACAATATAACTGCAATTCGGAAAGCAACTGAATTGTATTGCTGAAGTTGTAGACTGAAATAGTCACACTAATTAATAAAGTTTTACAACAGCAATAACGGCAAAACACAGCAGAGGTATTTCTAACTACAGGTAATGGAAACACAAGCACAAAACACTTCAATAAATAGTAGAAAGAACATCCATTCAAAAGAGCAAGGCAGTGCGCAACACAGAAAATAAATTGTCACACTATCGCCAAGAAGAACGCACCACGGTGAAAATCTCCTCTTGAAACGACTCATCCGGTAAAGTCAACTGAGCATTCCATAGCCAGCACACCAGCGGTTGATATCGCGAGGAGGATGAGGCGGACGAAGTGCAGTCTGGCGGAGATGCTGCCGTGGTCAGTGGCGATAGGATGGCTGCTGCTGCGATGGCTTGGGCTGTGATAATGAGAAGAAGAAGGGCTGAAGGCCACGGCAAAGGCGGTGGATGATGGACCATGGTTTAGAACTTTATATGGGAGCTATGGCTGTGTTTTAGCTATGGCAGAGAGCAGAGAGATTGATCAATGACATAGATACAACAATGGAATTAGAGAAGCCAAAGCCGCCGCAGAACTTTTTTGCTTTTGGCTTCGGCTCAAAATTTTAATTTGGTAATATGGTATACCTGTCCGTGCACACTTTTGACAGTAATCTGTGTAACAGAAAGTTCAAGTCAGTCATCTCAGAAGGTGCGATAGGCTTTTTCTCAAATCAAGAGGAGAAGCGAATTAGATAGAAGAGAACTACCATTGCATCATGAATATCACCACCAGCAGCAGTGGCCAGGGAGGCATCATTTCTCGAAATGGCTCAAGTTCAAATAGTAGCAACGATGATGATTCCATCAGACGACAAAACAATCATATCAATGGCACTGCCGACAAATCACGTATCTTCTCTCAAGCGCTCTCCATGGACGAAGCGGCTGCACCAATCTCATCATCATCATTACCATCTAGTAGACAACTTGAATCAACATCCAACTTGACCATCCTATCCCTATCCATCCTAACGGGTGGATCACTCCTCGGACTCCTTCTACCAAAGAATGACAATTTGCCATCGCATTCCTGGCAGATCCTGTCGAATGTGATTGGGTACACCTATTTCTTGGCTTGGAGTACTTCCTTTTATCCGCAGATTCTTTTGAATCGTCAACGGAGGTTAGTATTTACTGTCATGTTGCGTGTATATAGATAGATTGCTAGATGTTGATTCTCGTGCTGCTTGGTTTCGAGAATTGAATTCTGAATTCTACATCACATGTGTGCTATCCAGTGTTTGAAATACTTGCTGATTCGGCAATTCTTACACACGTGTCTCTCTTCACATTATTACTCTCTTTTTATAACAGAACAACACACGGTCTAAGCGTAGACTTTTGCATCCTAAACGTCCTAGGATACATATGCTACACAATCTACACTACCAACTTTTATTTCAACCCAATCATTATACAACAATACAAAGATCGAATGACATCCAATAATAGCAACAATCATCATTCAAATTACAATACCAACAGCAATGACCAATCAACAACAACAACAACAACAACAACAACAACAACAACAACAACAACATCAGCTCAAATCACAGTCCAAGGAAACGATGTAGCATTCGCCATACATGCAGTCATCATGGCATCCGTTACTCTATCCCAAATTGCACTATATGATACATTTGCCGTACGACCTCCCTCCCGCCGTGTCTACATCCTACTCGGTGCAGCAATGGCCTATTGCTTAATATACATTATCGGAACGGCGACACTTCAACATCACGTCAACTATTTGGGATTGCTCTATGTTTTGGGCAGTATCAAAATCGGAGTGACGATCGGCAAATACATACCGCAGGTGTTGTTAAATCGATCTAGGAAATCTACCGTCGGATGGAATGTATGGAATGTCATATTGGATTTATCAGGAGGTGTATTGAGTTTGGTACAGTTGATTGGTGATTGTGCCGATATGGGCGATTGGTCGGGCGTGACTGGTAATCCTGCCAAGATTTTGCTGGCTTTGGTGACGATTTGTTTTGATTTGATATTTTTGGTGCAGCATTATGTTCTTTATGTGGATGGTGATGCGGAGGGGAAACATTCTTACAGTCCGTTGCCCGAGAGTTGACTTTATGCTAGTAGGTACTATCTTGCAATGCTAATCAACCAATTTCAATTGTGACGAGAGAAATCAAATTTAACCATGTTCATGTGCTGAGTGCTATTATTCTTTTACTTCTATTGATAACAAATTTGGTTTTAACTGATGTACTTAAGCAACAGCACAGTAACTTGCAGTGACACTCGTGTCATAACTTGATATACAATCTGGGCATCCTGCACATGATGTCACGCCACGTTTCATTATCTACGTCTATCCTGAAATCATTTGTTGTGTATCATTTCATCCTTCGTCTAATGACAATTCATTGCAAAAGCTGCCTTAAAGTCTCTGCTGTGAATCCAGGCATTTGCTCCTTTGGTATTGAAAAGTAATATTTCAATACATCATAATGACATTCGAACCACATGTCAGTGAACGATGAGCAAACGACTATCAAATTCAACATCAGCCTACAATACAAAACTCACCATACTTCTTCCCCTTAATCACAGGCAAAGCCTCATGATCCGTCCTCCAATCCTTCTGTTCCGGAGCATCATCCCTCACACTAGGCCAAAGCACCGCACTCCCCCTTTTCGGCGTCACAACAACCCCCGGTATCGGAAACGAAGTCCCCCCACCTTCCTCCACATCATTCAAATATATAAACAAGGTCAATATCCTTACACCGCAAGGCATATCAATATGATGACCGATATAATCGTGATGCTGTTTGTAATACTGTCCCGGTTCATATTGGAGCAATTGCAAATATTCACTGTTCTTGACTTCAGTTTTTGTGACGTTGGCAATGCGTTCAATGACCGGTTCGACCAATGGATCTTCGTAACACGACGGTTCCTGACACCAAGTATTGTGTGAGGTGCGTGATTCGCTGACGAGTGACTCGTGCGATCCGTCGGGTTTTTCTTTGCCCACATCTGCGGAGCGTTCGTAGCCTTGTTTCTTTCCTATTTCGACGAGTCGATCTGCTTCGTCTTCGGATAGAAAGTTGTCTAATAATACAATCCATGGACCATCTTTTTCGGCTCCGGATTCGGATCCATCTCGTTTCAACTTGGGACGACTCAGCGCCATTGGATTGTATTTCAGGTACTCTCCGCTCTCATTTGCATTGTCGACGATATTCTCAAAGAGTGTGTTGAGATCCCCGGGTTTCCAAATACAGACGTTATCGGGTTCGACGGGACATCGATTCCGAATGTCCAGTTGATCGCAAGTTTGACAGGCCGGTGCACAGTTGAGTTGCATGTATTTGGGGTTGGCATCGCATTCTCCGAGGGAGGCCCAGTAGGTGCAGTCTTCGTGTTGGTTGCGGCACTTGAATCATTTGAAAAGTGGCCACACGACATGAGATTGTATGAGTGTGTGAATAGATGAAAAGTGGTTCATTTGTTTATTCAACAATCAACCAGGTACAACGTAACACTAGACATGAGCGCAATTCACATGAATAACTCACATAACTGACAATAGCCAGTTGATAGATAAACTGTTAATTCAACAATCAACCGGTACAAGCACTAGTCATGAGCACATTTACATCAATAACTTATCGAAAAGTTGTTCAGTTGTTCATACAACAATCAACCAGACAAATATCACAAACTAACCTTGTGCCTAACCCTACTAAACTCCTCCTCCCTCCAAACCCTCTTCATATACTCCACAGTCCTATCTACAAACTCCACAGTCTTTGCCCTCTCCTCCCCACTCCCGAGAGGAACCCTCTGCCCCACCCCAAACTGATTGGTCCCCTCAAAGCAAACCACACACGCTCTACGACAATTAACCCGCATGTAATTCGGATTGGCATCGCATTCGCCCATGCCTGCCCATTCGGAGCATTGATAGTGGTCATCTGTGCAGACCGTGCCTCCGTCTTGGGCGAATTCGGCAGCCTGTGCTGCCTTTTTGACGAGTTCGCAGGTATCGCAGGATTTGGGACAGTGGTAGGTCATGTAGCCGGGGTTGGAGGTGCAGCCGCCGGAGTGGGCGTGGACGGGGCAGGAGGGGTCGTCGTCCTGGCAATCTCCATCGAATTGGACTTCTTGGATGCCTTCTTCTTCACCATCGTCGTCGTCATCTTCGATGTAGTCTTGGTCGTCAGTGGAGGAATCTTCTTGGGCGGTGCAGGTGCCTTCTTCGGTGCAGGTCTCCTCCTGGACGGTGGCGGCGGTGACCAGGAGGCTGCCGCCGCGGCTGGTCAAGAGAGAGGTGGGGAGGAGGGTCAAGAGGAGGATTGGAAGGAGTTTGGCTTGCTTCATGGCATGGGTGGAGGTTGAAATAATGGGCTTCGGGTTCGGCTGTGTTGCTTGGTGTGTCCGAATTTCGGACATTATGGCGATCACTACTTCGGCTGCAAGGTCAATCACAAGGCAAAAGCAAGCAATGGCATTAGAGATGTAATCACCAAAGTATTCCGACGAGTGCTCCCAATTGTCAACATGATTGACTCACCTACTCAAGTTGAAAAAGAACTACACAACATAGTGCCATCCCTCCCAAGCCTCAAACCGTTTGACTTATCCATCCGGCTTGATCTAGGTTCAAAATTCCGGAAAAATTCCGGTCGGAATTCCGGTTCCGGGCCGTTTTTGTATCATCAATTACTTAACATTAATGACCTAAAAAACTCCGGAAATGACCGGAACGAAATCGAAGTTCCGGGCCCGCGACCGGAAAGTATTTCTCCGGAATTTTGAACCTAGGGCTTGATCATTCCCTTGAAACTGGACAATGGCGTGTACCGTATACATGAATTGGATTTGATGTAACACTCATTCACTCGACTAACCCATCTTGCTCCACCCCCTCTGAAGTTGCTCAATATAGTGAGACTGATCTGCACTTGAGAGATGGTGAGAAGATGAAGTTCGCGAGGAGGACAGGAGGTACCAATCCTATCACCAATCGAACACTCACAGCAGATGAAGTGATGAGCGAAATTCTTGATAGCAATATCGTGTTTATACCAATTGCAGCAGGACCATTTGGTGAACTAGGGACACTATTCTGTCGCTTCATTGAGAATTGCAAAGTACTGCCCCTTCCAACCTTTTCACAAGACAGACCAAACGCCAGTAGAGCAGCTGAGCGAGCCACCACTAATAGAACACCGTATGATGTACTTTCTAAAGCAGACAATTGTTTGATGGCAGTTACTTATCACAGACACCAAGTGTTTGGGCAAACCAACGAATTGGATTAGCCACAGTAACTCATCTGGCGAATCACATTAATACAACTCTCACCAAAATTCAACCCAGTAGGAGCGGTGAAGTGTGCGATAGTAGTTCACAATCGGGGGATGCTCTGTCACAGGAGATGCCTGATTGGAACTTTTACGAAGGCGAGATGGGGAATTCTACCCACCAATATGGTCAAGACGATTTTGGTTGATGAATTGTTCAATGTGGAAGGTCGTGTTTTCGGATCTTCCTTGAACCCAAATCGCCGCGGAGTTAGTTAGGTAGCTCTAAATAGTACGTAGGGAAACACACGCACAAGAGCATCCAGCATCCGCAGCAGCAATTCAGCACTCAACTCAAGGCCAGCTAACAGAAGCAACCTACACCGCAAGATGGGTAAGAAGAGGAACAACGCAGCAAAGAAGAAGGGGGCGAAGAAGAAGATATCTGCGACGTATGGCGTCTCGGTACTGAAAGGAGGAACCATCGCCAGAAACAATGGAGTCATCGAAACGCGTGCAATGGATGGAAAAGCACCAATCAGTGTCAATAAGCAAACCACAAAACCTAGTGTAGCAAAAGTCGCACAATCACATAAAGAAAATAGAGGCAAAGGATCAAGCTGCGGTCTCAGTGAAAGAGATGAATTTGCACGGCAACATGCATCACTTGAAGAACGATCACTGATGCAACAATCACAGAAAAAGCAGCAACGTGAAAAGAAGAAGCAAAAGCAAGGATGGGGCGGAAACTTTGCAGGTCCTTTATCTATGGCACCAGCCACTCTCAATCTAACCAAAACCACACAACAGTTAGTTGATGATGCGGCCAACCAAATTACACAAATGTCAGATTTTGGGCAGCGTCTAGCACCTGCAGAGGGGCAGAGCAGTTTAGCAGCTGCGGCTGGATCCAATTGGACAGCTAATATGATGGCAGATAAAATGGAGGCAAAGTCACAGATGGAACAAGCGCAAGTGAATTCATTTGCTGCATTGAATGATGATAGTGACAGTGATAATGAATGGGAGTGTTCGAACCCTCCTGCTACTCAGTTTCAATTCCAACCTGCTTCTTTTTCATTTCAATCTAGTTTCATTCCTGTCGGTCCAAATGAAGATGATATTGACCCTGACTTGTAAGAATAAAGACACAATGCTGATTGGATCTATCTCATCTAATCTTGTATGTAAAATAGTAATAGAGTTAATCTCTACTTTCAATGAAACACATACCAGCAAATACTATCCTGTTAGCAGCCGCTTTCTAAATAGACTTCAACTCACTTCCCAATTCATATAGAGCCATGTAACAATTCCTCTGATTCTTCTCAAATTTAGCAACATAATCCAAGTCTTTTGTGACACCCTTTCTATCATCGAAGTACACCCACTGTTCTCCGTTGTCTTGGGCATCTGTAGTGTTTGATCTAATGCTGCAGGAAGTGTAATGACCTGAGAAGGCTGTGTTTCCAACATGATGAACCACTCCACGTAAATTGTATTTCTGCTCAGTAGCAAAGATTGGAATGGACAGAGACTCCTCCAGATTGATCTTAGCCTTGACACATGTAAAAGTGACTGGTTGAGCAGCTGGTCAAGTAAATAGAGAAAGGGTTCGACACCAAACCTACCTTGTTCTTCTTGAGAACCATCTCCATTACAGGGGGCTGATCTCCTGCGTCTTCTTTGTCTGACTTGGTTGGGGCTCTGACCTCTTGCGTTACAATAAACCTTTTGAAGTGGAGTAGCAGTGCTTTGGGACTGATGATGCCGAGATGGTTCAGTTAGTTTGAGCCATCTCTACGAAATCCTGAATGTTGAGCAAAGCCAGCTAGTTGCTTACCATGAAATAATCTCAATAGTCTGAGTAGCAAACACGCCTTCAGAGCACTTCTCGCACTTCAACTCGCGTTTCTCTGGCTGGAAGAACTGCTCGAGACCACGTTTCACTGTCCAAGGATCATTCTCCATGTCTTCGCCTACATCAACAGACAAATGGCGGTACATTTCTTCTTTCGATCTGCAGCAAAAGCATGGAGAACCTATGAGGCGAATGCAAACTTGAGATAATACATTATTAAAGGAAGAAGCAACTCACCTCGAGTACTTGCAGGAGTCACATTCCAAGCAAACTCGTACTTTCAAGTGGAAGTAGTCGTCAGTTGGAGGCTGAAGCTTTGGGGCGATTGCATCTTTGACTAATTCTTCGATCGCGGATTCCTTCTTCTTGTCACTCGTTGGAGAATTGACCCCGGCAGACACTGAATCGTCATTTTCCTTATCCGAAGCAGATGCTTCATCGGCAGCAGGATCAGAATCAACTTTTTCAGCGGCCTCTTCAACTTTCGCATCTCCCTTCCTTGCTTCGGCAACCAACTCCTCGTGCAAGTAGTCCACCAAATCAGAAAGGAACTCATGCGCATCTCGCTGCTCATATCCCACAAACTTATCAGTAAGGACATCCATTTGATTTTTCAAAGCTGACGGATTAGCAGCCTTGGTATTCAAGAGCTTGCTCTTAGCTGCACTAGCATCGATCTTTGGCATGTCTTTCTCAGGAATCACATCAATAGCGACTGCCACTTCTAGCAACGCCTTTGTCAAAGGCATATCTTTCTTTGCAAACTCAACATCGTACATTTTGTATAAATCTTTGAGAAAGCTGGGGATACCAAACAGTGTTTGCAACGAAGCACTCAAATAACAAGTGTTGCCCAGATTCTGAATGCCGGGAATGAATGGTTTGTCATGTTCTTCAGTCTCCTTAGCAGACACAAAAGATTTGAAACGAGGAGGAGGACCCAGCTTCCTATTGCTGCTCAAGGCTATGTCAGCTGATGAAAATAGACCAAAATCCAACCTCTTGGCCGGAGAATCCTCATCGAGCCCCTCGCGAGGAACTCTCTGCATGTGACGACGAAATGTCTCTTTGGTGTTCTCAGAAAATCGGTTTCCTTGATTCATTTGATGCCGCACGCCCAGTCTACTTCGACCCAAGGTGCTGAAAGGATTGCCGGCTTTAGAATAGGTCCTGTTGAATTCTCGCCTCTTGGGCATTTCCTTCTTCGATTCGGATTGTGGTGGCTCATAGGGTGTCCCGTCATCTTGATAACCTCTTTCTTCGTCAGTTTCGTACTCTGCTTCACTTGCGGTTTCTTTCTTGTTTTCGGCATCCTTCGAAAAGTAACGTGATTTGATACCAGTTCTTTGCACCTGTTTTAGGACTGGAGCCCGTTCTGGAGCCGCCGGTGGAGGTGTCGTTGCGGATACTTTACTAGATTTCTTTGGAGATGACATAATGGCACCACCAAAAGTGTCTGATTTGGGAACGGCTTTGAGTTTGGCAGGTTGCTTTGTAAAGAAGGAATGAATTGGTTTCTGGGCCTTTGATTGTGCCTCCGTTTGAGCTTCTTTCACTTTGGCCTCTGCATCATTGCTTTCTGCCTCATTACTGTTGTTCTCCTCAGCTTCATCTGCAATCTCATCAGCTGCCAACTCGCCCTCCTCCTCTTCAATCCCCGAATTCATCCCCATCCACATGTCTCTATCTTCCGGTGAGGGTACCTTCTCATCTTCCCCAAGCCTCAACCTCTTTTTTGCCGTAGGAGGATCAAACTCCACATCAGAATCTTCATCTGCCTGCTGTTTATTCAATTTACTCAATCTTTTACGCTTGGACTCCTCCTCACGACTATCCTGCAGCTCATCCTCCTCCTCAACATCATACTCTTCCTGACTAAACACACTTCTCTTCACCCTACTTTCTTTAGGCTCCACAAATCTCTTGGAGGGAGTGGCACTCCTAGGACTTTTAGGAGGTAATTTCATCTCTCCCCTCTCTTTATGAGAAGTGACAACATTGCCCCTCGTTTGCTCTCTAACTCCAACACCAGCACGTTGTTTCAACGGAGAAGACAATCTGCTCATTCGTCCTGGAGACTTTCGAGGGGAGATATAAAGTGTTCTGGCGGGTGTGATGGTATTAATCCTCTTTTTCTGGCCTACACTGCTGTTATTACTTTTGCCCATGCTAATCATTTCCTTCTTGTCCTTCTTGGTTAGACGCTCACAAGCCTGCTCTAATGCATCTACAAAGTCATCAAAATTGCGAATTGTATCAGCAGTAGGATTCGTCAGCACCGCCTCCACGGTACCCTTGTCACTCTTCAATGTCAGCACTGCGCATTTTTCTCTCCGCCCTCCCACTCTGTGATTTGACCGCTCGTGCCATGATTTATCGAAGGATACCTCCTTGAGTTTTAGTTTGTAGTTGGAAGAGGCGAAGATGAATTTGCGGTCAAAGGCCAGGACTGGAGGGTTGATTTGCTTGGGTGCTTCGCGGGTGCGGGGGAGGGCTAAGGAGACTGATGAGAATGCGAATTTGCGTTCTTCGGCGGGCATGGCTGGTGGTACTGCAGTGCTGGGGTTCTGCCTTCGTTCTTGATGCTGTTTCGGACTATAACGCTGCTGCTGGCGGCAGTTCGATTAATCGAGGCAGCGACTTTTCTCATCAAGCGCAATAAAAATTGTGGCCTCTTCATTATCAAACTCCAATGCATGTCCAATGCTAGTTAAGCCGCGCCAAAAAATGGCGCGCTTCCAGGAGTAAGTGTCAAGTCTCATAACTCATTAGTCTGTCTCTCTTTCCCTCTGCGCTCTTGCCGAGACCTTGCATAATATGCATAGATAGTGGCTGCCCTCATCTTTGCTCTGCACATTTGAGTGAATAAAATTTGCATTGACGAGTTCCAATATTTTCATTTGAGTAAGTTACCTAAACGAATACATAATATATTATGGATTGGCAGTGTTGCCAACAGAAATGTCTTCCTCAAAGTAAATGCCAACTGCCACTAGAACATACGTAGATATCAACAATGATCCAACAAGCCAATTGCTCCTCTGAGTGCTCAAGCAAAGACTCACGAGAACAACTGAGATCAGATAGAGATATACTTCAAAGGATGGATATAGCAATGTCATGTTTTTGCCTGTGAACCATCCCACTACTACAACCAATGGTAGTACAAAAAGAGCTATTTGTACCGATGACCCAAGTGCAACTTTGGAATTAAGAGAGCAGCAGAGCATTTGAGCTTTAACTGGATTGGTGCTCTTGATCCCAAATTCACAACAATGAGCACTTACCACCTATTGCCAAGTCCATCTTATTTTTGTAAGCCACGGACACTGCAGATATATGTTCCACAGCATTACCAACGACAGGCAGAATAATAACACCAACAAATGATCTGCCCAAGTGAAACTCTTCACAAAATCCATCAATACTCGCAACTAAAAACTCGGACAGTATCGTAACGATTGCAGTGATAATGACTAAACCTATCAATGCCCAACTGAATGGAATCAAAGCAACTTCGCCATTCTCCCCATCCTCACCAACGTTGAACAAATGAGCATGAGTCTTCAACTGAAAGTAAAGTAGCTGACAATACATGACAACTAGCATAAATGCTCCAATCCTCGAAATAATTACCACATCTTCTTCACTGGCCACGAACTTCTGTGGCAAGTACAAGGTGAGACCACTCAACGCCAACAAGGCTACACTAGCCACTGCGCCCAAGGCAATAAACTTTTGTTCATCAAACTTCAGCCCTCCAACAAAGAAGCACATGCCTAGGACTAGCAATAAGTTGGAGAATACTGAACCAATCAAGCTGGCCTGGACTACTCGATAATCGTCGGCTAAAAGAGCCTGAATTGCAACTACCAGTTCTACTGCATTTCCAAATGTGGCATTGATGAGTCCTCCGATAATATCGTTTGTGTGTGCTGCCAATTCTTCGGTAAAAACTTTTGTCGGTATGGAAATAGATGGCAGTTAGATTACCGACGTGCACATATTCTCATGCTGATGTATATAGTTGTTACTTACCTCCCAGCATGGACGCCAAAGGAACCATAGCTAAAAAGTTGAGGATGAAGATACTGCCATCATTCCACTGAAAGGCATGCGAGATGTAAGCAAAAGGGAGGAATACTAGAAGAATGTTGATCTTATTCTCTAGAAACATCTCCTTCAGTGCTTCAATCGGAGTGGCTTCAATTTCGGGAATGATACTGGCCGACAAGTGCCTGCGGTGCCCATTTCCCATCAATTCAGTCATTTCATCGGCCTCGACCTTTAAACGATCGTCAAAGGGGTCTGGTTCGTCTAACTGTAGACTGGACTCCCATCCCATGTTCTTAACTAGAGCCATCTTATTCTCCCTCCGAATAGATCTGGAGGCTGCATACTTGGACAATCCACCAAATGTGATAGAACGAGAATGAGAATTGTAACGTGGGGATAAATCAGAGAAGGACTTGGGCTGTTCATGGCCGAGGGGTGTGAGAGAGTTCCTTCGGTGTTGTTCAGGGGGTGCTGCTGGAGCAGACAGGAGGGAGCGATCACTGTCGCCTTGATAAGTCATGAGATTCAGGCGCTGCGGCATGGTGCCGGCTTGGTAGCTTTCGAGGGTATCATGGCGTTGTTTGACGTCTTCTAGGCATTCGATGCCTTCGAAGTGCACGTTGCTGGAGGACATCGTTTGATCGAATCTGGATTTCAGATATGGATTTTTCGACAGACGCCCGATCTCGCCCTGCTGCCCGCCCCGGGCAACTTACTGGCACGTGGGTGTTCCATCCACGGTGCTCTTTTGCATGATGTGACGTTGCATTGCAATGATACTAGCTTTGTGTTCACAAATCTCAGTAAACTTAGACAGACAAACCAATTAGCTTAGTGGTATCTACTGTTTCCTAATTCATTGGGTAGCGTTCACGGATGCAAATCAGCATATGGTCTTCCATTCGTGTTCAATCCTCTAGCTAAATGTTGTTGTTCCCACCACCCATTAGTTTCTGGTACGGGGTCATTTTCTGATCGTCGACTAACGACCATATTAAGCCCATTCATGGTGTGAATGGTTGCTCCTGTTTTCATACCTACGTCTTCCGCGCGACCGACTAATGTGAATTCAAATTTGTTCATAATCATGGCCTTACATGAGCAGCAGTATATGAATGAGAAGGTGTTCACATACAACAAACTAATGAATGCAAAAGCAAAGGCTTCAATTTCTTACCAGTGTTACTGAAGCCTCTAACATTGCGAACTGATCGCCGATGCATTTTCTCTTCCCTGCCCCAAAAGGCAAGAAGGCATAGTCTGAAGTGATTTCATTTGGATAAAGCATCATATCTGAAATCTTGTCAGGGTTGTAACCACCCCAATCTTTGATACCCGGATTTTTGAATGGTCTCTCCCATCGTGTTGGGTCGTATTTTTCCGGATTATCCCAATACTCTGGGGCACGGTGAAGATTCCATGTCGAAATGAAGATATCAGTACCTCTCAATACTTTAATGCCTCCAGACAAACCAGACCCGCCAGCTGGAAGTGTGTCTTCTGATCTTGCGCGTCGAATCAGCACTGGCGGTTCTGGGTATAGACGCAATGCCTCTATTAGTGCATACCTCATCTTCTTCATCTTTACAATGTCATCGTAGTCTGGACGAGACTTTCCTGCCATGACTGTTCGTATCTCTGCCTGGATCTCTTTCATTAGTCCAGGATCGTTGGTTGCCAGACCAAATAGTGTCCAGGTGAGCATTGCCTGGAATGATTTGCAAGACATAGTTCATATCTGTATGAGATAATCAGATGTAGAAAAGACTTTTGAAACATCATCAACTCACTGCCGTTGTTTCATGCCCTGCAATCAACATTGTCATCAAATCATCTCTCAATACTTTATTTGTCAAGTCCTCGCCTCTCATATCAACCAAGAATCTCAGCAGACTAGGGTCGTCACCTGCTTCTCTTTCCTCAAGTTCCTCCACGCTAGCCTCGCTCCGTGTCTCGACAGCTCCATTGATCAACTTGGTCAAAATATCGTCCAACATACCCATATCTTTTCTAAACTCCACCTGTCCACCCATCCATTTCTCTGCATAAGGCAAATTCCAGTACGGAATAAACGAGGAAGATCTATGCTCAGCCTCTCTCAATACACGATACACAGCCTTGACAATCGGCGATTCCTTCGTCACAGATCCAAAGTCGTAATTAAACACGGCCTTCCCAATAATATCCAACGTCACTGAACAAAATCTCTCCTCCATGTCCACAACAGCACTATTGCCCGATCGAGATGCCAAATCCCCAACCAGTCGATCGGCCGCATCACCAAACAAATCAATCATGTTATTCAACCACTTTTTATGAAATCCAGGCACCACCGCACGTCGTCGTACCTTCCAAATCTTGGGATCGGCGGGTATCAACCCATCCCCCATTATAGGCTCCAAAATCTCGGCCAACATACCTTTGCAATAATCATCCACGCCGGAATTCAATATGTGACGAGCCATGACCGGATCCGAAATTACCAAAAAGCTCTTGGGTCCAAAGCTTAAATTGAATATGGGGCCGTAATCTTTGTAATACTTGGCGAGGAGGAGGAACAACGGTCCTCCCGCTAAGGTTTGCAGATCGCCGCCCAATACGCCTCGAATAAAAGTGAAGAATGATCCTTCGTACTTTTGAATGATGGCATTAGGTACCGCTGCCATACCGAGGCTGGGACCGAATCCCAGTCCGTTTAATATATTCTTGGTGATTAATAGGCCGACGTCGACTAAGTTGACCGGTTTGGGAATGCTGCCATATCCAGCGGTTTCGGCGGAAGCGTGACTGACCAAAAAGTCAAAGATGCTGGGGGTGCGGACCCAGGTTCCGTCGGGACGTTGACGGAGACCGGCGGCTCGTCGGCGGAGTTTTTCGATCTCCCAGTCAAAGCCCGTTTGGAGGGCGTGATCTTCCCATTGTTCGATGAGGGATTCTTCGTAGGAGGATAGATCGAGGATGTTGGGGGAGGTGTCTTCGTAGCTACGGGGTGGTGGTGATGTGATTCTGGGGCGCTCTTGGGTGCTGAACAGTTGTGTTCGTGCTCTTGGGGCGAGAGCTTTGCAAGGAGTTTGAAATGCCAGAGTTGGAGATAGAAGAGAGACTGCCAAAGCTAGCAGCTGCAGCTGCAGCTGCAGTTGCTTTCGTGGCGAATTGATCGATCGTTTTGTTTCTATCGACGACATGATTGTGTCTCTTGTGCCTATAGTGTGTTGGCCCAGATTTCCAATTTCTCGAGCCCACCGAGAGATGAGATTCAAAACTTTAACCACGTGACACCCGGCTACAATTTCCTCTACTTCTGATAACCGCTGCGGATGGCCTCTTTCCTTACGTATTGCTCGAGGCGGCGAAGCGAGAGCTCGTGGAGAAGAGCGAGGGCGCGGCGCTCTCTTATGTATTGCCGATGCGGCAAACGAGAGCTCCATATGGAAGAGGGCGCGGCGATTGATGCGTTCCAAAAATCTTACCATTCGCACTCATCATCTTTCTTTAGATTTTGATCTATCATCATTCTACTCTGACAGGTAATGACGCTTTTCAAACCTTCCTCGTGGAACCTATCGTTTCTTCAATTAAGCATTAGGTATCCTTAGGATACACTTCAGAGACATAAAGTAAGAGATTGGCAACAGTTCCATTGTTTCTTACTCACACATCGAGCGATGTGGCACATGAAAATGAAAATGGCAAATGGCTGTGCGTTGAAATCAGTGCAAGAGTAATTCAGCTACTCGACCCTCCTGTTAACTATTGATCATATATGGTAACTGCATTGTTACTTTTGGAGGTCGCTGCAACGCGAAACTAGATATATCTTCACGCGCTGTCAAGTTTGTGGCAATCGGAATAACTCCCAGCCATGAATCCGAAGATGCAAGATCGTCGACGACAGCCCTCTGCCTTTCACAGACTAATTGGATGGTCCATTCTGCTTCTAACGTTCTCATCTTATCGAATATTGTTTTCACTGACGGGCGACTCGGGCAAGAATAAGAGATATTCCAAGTTTCAACTTTACAAGGCGGAATTCCTACCGCGAGAAGAACGAGCAGAATCGATCAGAGTAACTGAACAGAAACCAGCACAGCCCAAACCACGAAAAGAGTCACTTTCAAAAGACATAACAATTTCCCAACAACAACATTTAATGCAATCACCCATAACCAAACCATTAGACACATCCTACTCCAAATGCGGGATCATATTCTTCTACCATATTGCATGCACTGGTGGCTCTTCCATCAACCGGTGGCTGGGCAAAGAAAAAGATTACAATGATAACGTTACCTACTGGACAAAATGGGGAAGACACGATGGAGTACAAGATGGATTTATTCGAGGAATGGACGAACAAGTGGATGGATTGCAGACTAATGAATGGAAGATTGTTCATGTCCACGGATATAGTTTCTTTCCTAATACATCCGAACCTCTCTTGTACAAATGGAGAAATGAGGTAGAAAGCAGGGGATGCAGATTCTTTGTCACAACAATGCTCAGAGATGCAGTAGGACATACCATTAGTCAATCGAAGGGAATGATCAATCCAAATCTCACGGCAAGTGAATGGATGGCACATTTGAATCCCGAGAATGCCACTGATAGAGGGGTGTGGAATACCCAAATTGATTATTTGTTGTATAATCGTGGGCCTCGGAATGAGTTCAATGCCACAAAGAAAGAGAAGGTAACACGGGCGATTCAGTTGTTGACTCGCCATTTTGATTTGGTTGGCTACAGCAATTACGATTATTTTATGGATGTGATTCTGAGTGTGACTGGTTGGGATAGAATACCGATGAAACACGCCAATAGTTTTAATGGGGAGTTGAGGTACACACAGAAAGAGTTGGAAATGGTCAAGAGGTTGACTGAGGAGAATGGAGATGTTATGTTTATTGATGCTGTGAAGCATTTGTATTATGGATATTTGAACTACTTATTTTAACCATGTTTCACGTAAGATGGCATTAACGGTTGTGAAGACCCTCTAATATAAGTAATTATGTAATTTGCTGCAGCTCTGGTAGGATAATGAATTGATTCTTTATTCATTCAAGTACCTCTGAACTCTGTTAAAAGTTTAGTAGTCAATAGATAGGTGCCATTGGGCACATGTCAGCTTAAGTAGTAACTACATGAATTCATTATGAATACAATTTCTATACAACATTAAGATCTACATAGATCTTACTGGTGGTCTTTCCAAAACGGGCTTTCCTTTCACCAGGAGCATAGATGTCCTTCACACTCAGTTGCCGCCGACCAGAGGCAAGTTCATCTATTTCGGCTTGCAGAATAGGTAAGTGCTCTGTAAGCAGAGTAACAATACGTTTGGCATTTGTATCGTCTGACCATCTGGATGAAGAGTACTTGGTAATTAATCTTTGAACTTGAGTCTTCATCAAATCTAGCATAGCAGGAGAAAAATTAGGGTCGTTGGAAATGTCGCGATCGTCGAACGTCATTGGACCTTCATTCTTCACGATAATTTTGTCCCAAAGGCAGGTCCATGTGTTCTTGTTGATGACATATCTAGCCGTCTTTTGATTCGACGATATTACATTGCCAATGATTTCTGTTTCGGCGGGTCCGAAATCGTTGGAGCGCAGTTTGTCTGCAGATATGATGCGGAGAGGAACACAGGAGTTTGTGATCTTGGAGCATTTGGGATCACTTCTGATCTTGCCTTCATCAGGGATGGATACGCCAGGGTAAAGAGCGACAAAATCGGGATCTTTGGCAGCATCTTCGCATGTTCCAGGATAATCTCCGTGGTCGATGTGATGTGATGAAGCAGATTCAGGGACAGTGATAGTCACAAACGCGTTACGAGCAGCGGACGTTCGGTGGCAGAAGCTAACTTGGCCATCGCTGTTGATAACTGGGTCTTCGGGTAAGCGATAAAGATCGAGTGTCGCTTGATCAATGACGCCGCCTGTTTTAGGTGATCGGTACAATCCGTTTTCCATCCCTGAATTGAGTTGTATTATGTTAGTATGAATACGAGGAGAATTAGTGTACTATTGCTAATGATATTGACAGGCATGGAAGTGTTACAAAATACTCACAGTAGTCAATGTACCACCCATATTTGTTGATCTCGCTGAGCACGTTCTTGTCCCTCCAAGCGTAGAACTCTGAAGCATCGTTTCATTGTCCGTAAAGCTCCTCAACTTTCACTCTATCTTTGTTGTATTCAGACTAAATATGTGTGTGTAGTCGATGAGTATAGTTATACTTTACAGGAACAAAGTGAGCAGCACATCTTTCTTACCTCGTGAGACATGTACCAAACGACATCACTATACTCCACCATAGACATAGAGCGACGAATATATTGAATTACAAGAGCTACTTGGTCAGCCTCTGTATCCCAACTCCAAACACCAGTTTGGTGCGGGTGGTTTGTCTTGATGAATGGCGCATTCGAGTATCCGTTAAATACAAAGTCCCAATCTTCTTTGGCTGGTAGACCTGACAATGATTCCATCTGAACATATACCATTCTTGAATAAGGAAGACGGAATGAGCATATAATCGTTTGTCTTTGATGTGAATTAAAGGATTGTTCACAGTTGCTCACCTTTTATCTCCCGAAGGAAATCCAACCAATAGAGTCTTCCATAGATCAAGATTATCAGGCACCGCATGAATTGGTGGTGTCCATTCGCAATCTCCTCCGCCAAGATCGACACTGAGCTCTCGCCTGGGCGTCTGATTCTTCTTGGCAAACTTGTGTCCTCGAACTGAGTGTTAAAGAGTATCAAGCAGAGTGCACGTTTGTGAAGTCAATTCATAAGTGAGAG
>JALLPI010000316.1:0-25099 GCA_036939935.1 Cyclotella atomus | reverse complement strand
GTGATGGCCACTGCCCAACAGCTCCTCTGGTACTCTGTCCTTGTTGAGTGAGACTGCCACTGAATGTTCCTTCCAGGCTCTGTACTGTATAAAAGTCTCATCATCCTCAAACCCAGCTGGTGTGCACCTTCCAGTATTATCAATATACCAATTGTGAAGTCTCATCAGTGCCATCACCATTGCAGGCACTTTCTTAATTGACATGGAGAGCGGTGCGCGAAGTATTGCAAATCTATGCACCAAAATGCCAAATGCCCGCTCAACAGTAATTCGAAGCTGGGACAGATAAAAGTTGTAAGCATCCTCTTCAGCAGTTACATGTTTGCCAGGAATTGGAACTGCCATGTGGTTCGATTCCACAAAGGCGTTGTCGCCAATAATTGTCAATCCAGGAGCAATGATTGTTTGGTTAGGATCTTGCAACTTCCGCCCAACATCAGATGTAAGCCAAGCAGTTAAATCAGAAGCAGAGCCAGGGTGAGAAACATCTGCCCACCTGAAACGACACCTATGATCCGATCCAGCCATCAGAAGCAGACCAAACTTGTCCTTGCGATAGCAGTGGAAGGAACGCTCGCCAATACCCACATCCTCACAATCAGCTGCACTGGGCTGATCAGTCCAAACAAGCATTCCATCCAATGTCAACATAGCCATGTCAAATTCTGCACCACTCTTCTGTAGAAATCCGTGGGCAATCTCGCGCTGCTCATCGTGGCTTGGAAATTCGGCTCCCCCAGAATTGAAATGAAGCTCGGGACATCTGTTAACTGCATTGATCACTCCATAAACAGATTTGTACACACTGGAACCACTAATACCATGGGTGAGCTGGATGTCATGAACAGGAGCCCCACAAAAGAAACGAATTGCAGCAGACAGGCGTAGCTTCGTAGGAATCGGGCCATTGGGTCGTCCCCTGTTGGAAGAGCCGAATTGGTCCAAGAGATATGGCTCAAGGATTGAATGAAGCCTGCTGAGCTCATCCATGGATGACTTGAATGCACGTGCGGCTCTGAGCCCCAGCTCCCTGAACATTTCCTCAATTGACTTCCTGGTGCGCTTAATGTGCTTAGCGCCAAGGAGACGACCACGGTGGGTGATATCGAGCTCGGCTTGTTCTTCCTCAAGGATGGCAAGGGTGATGGCACAAATGGTGTTGTGAGTAGGGGGTGGAGGCTGCAATTCAGCGGATGGATGTGATGTACATGTTGGAGGTGTCCTATTTTGCAAGATGAGGGATGATGCGGATAGGCGTCTTGGGGGGAGGTGCCTCAGCTCCGGACTCCTCAGCGCTGGTTTTTTCATATAAAACGGGTTAGTGAGGTGAGAAGAACATGCGTCACATCTGGCTATTTTATGATTCCTCAGAGGGAGGTTCCTCAGCTCAGGTGGTCAAAAATTTTCATTTGGTCCAGGCCTTGATTCTGTGAACTGCATCGTACATAGAACAGAACAACGTTAGAACAACTCTTTATCCAACCATGTACAAGTTTATTGCCACCCTCCTCCTCCTTACGAACGTCAACGCCTTCACTGCCCCTTCTACAAGAAGTGTATTGACAAGCGCAGTCCAAGTACCCACCACCACGTCACAGAGCTTCGAGAGCCACACATCTTCCTCCACGGCACTCGGACTGAAAGTGAAGGTAGATCCTGATGCCAAGGGCAACAACAATGCAGCTGGAAATGCCAAGATGGCCGCTTATGGTGGTAGTATTTTGATCGCGATTGCTCTCCCATTCGTGTTTTTGATTTGGAGTGCTGTTAAGAATTAGAGATGCGCGCAGATTTACGAGGCATGCGTTAAAGAGCGAGCAGCAGATATAGCAGATGGTAATAGGTTAAGAGTATTAGGAATTGGCGTAGATCATTTTTGGATGAAGATTGAACAATCGAAGCATGGAGAGGAGGGTGACTCCGGGTGACGGTGAATGGAAAAGATGAGTTCAGTTCCACTCTTGTTGTCTGCAGTCCAGATGATCATAATATTTATTAGACAATTATCTCATGGTTTTCGATAAGTTAGTAGTATCGTATTGATTTAATGCTCGTTCACGTTTGAAGCTACCATTCCTGTTTTTGAACTAGTACATCAGTTTTCGTATTATATTCTTTGTGATCTTCAGCTATAGCTCAAAAATTCTAACTTGACAGGAGGGGAATCTTCATTATCGTCACCACTCTTTTGCTTCTTTTTCTCCATGATCTGCTGAAATATTGATGAAGCAACACCCTTCTTCTTAAGAATATACACAGCCGGACCATATGATGATTCATGCTCTTCACTATCTTCTTCACTGTTATCTTCGTCCTTTGCTTCTTCTCGACCATGCACTTCTATGGACCATAATACTTCTGAATTTGAACCATTGCTGTTATCCAATTGTTGCTTCTGAATCTTTCTTCTCTCCACCCATTCTTCTTTCAATCCAACCAACAAAACATCAGTTACCCATCCCATTCCCTTCCCAGTGCGAGCATTCAAATGACTCACAATTAGTATGGCACCTCCAATTTTACACACACGTGCCATCTCCTTGACCATTGCGATTGAATTAGTTACACCTTCGGTAGGATGGGACAGCATTGCATCCAATGTACCCTTTTCAAGAATGATGGATATTGAGTTGGGTGCATGGGGCAGTTGACGGGCATCACTTGCTGTGTATTTGGGATACAATGGTTGATATTGCTCTTTGGAGTGATTTGCTACATCAACCTCCTGTTGTTGTTGCTTCTTCAACTCGTCTATGACGATTTTGCTGTAGTCGACACATTCCACTGAACTCACTATATTCCGTACATTGCATCCAGTAGAAGATTGCAGTGAGTTTAATTCGGATGTGAGAGATGATCCAAGAGGCACGTCGCCGCATCCAATTTCCAAGACTGTTTTGGGATGAGATTCAGATGTAGATTGTCTCAGATAGGCTTCTAGTGAATCAATGCCATCAGTTGATTCAGTTTCTTGCGCTTCTGAATCAGATTGTGCATCTGAATTTGGCTCTTCATCTTCTTCCTCACGTGCATCATTTAAGCCTTCTACATCAACAGACTCGTCTCCTACCTCCTCCCAGCCATCGCTTCCCTCGTCACTCAAATAATCATCAACTTTGACTTCTTCTTTGTCGTCGTCGCAATCGACAACTAATCTCAAGATGAGAGGACGTAACTCTTCATATGAAAAGTACCAAGCATGCCCTGCTTGTACCTCGGTTGAGAGCTCTATTCCATCAACAATTCTTGTACCTTGCTCCGCTTCATCGGCATTAGTACTAGCGGTGTTGATGTCGTCGTTTGCAGAAAGCAGGTTGGACTTGTACCGCGCTTCCCAGTACTCTTTGGATCCATAGTCGGGGATGGATGGCTTGGATTGTTTGATGGCATCCCTGCTGGATGATTCGGTGTCTATATGTATGTCTTTGGACGGAGCTTTTCGTTTCATGGTACAAGCAGAGAGAGGGTACAACAGACAACAGTGCGATGGTCTCGGGGTGTTTGGGCAGGTTGGGCTCTTCTGCCAAAGATGATGTTCAGATTTAAAGGTATAGTTATATAAATTTATACTCAACTACCTGTATTGTTTTTGATCTGGGCGGGAAGAGAAGACATCTCCCCTTTCTTTTTCCTCGCTTCCTCATCTCCTTCAGCCATGGTACCGACAATCAGTCATGCATACAGCGAAATATACCCCCGCCAATACATCGCCTATCGTGCTCCCGCTCGAAATGACAGCGGAGGTCCAGCCATCACAATAGATGGAAACCTCGACAAACCATTTTGGAATGAAGTGCCGTGGACTGAAGATTTCGTAGATATTGCCACCGATATGACGCCCAAGTTTCGAACTAGGGCAAAGTTGAGATGGGATGAAGAGTTCTTGTATGTTGGTGAGTGTTGTTTTGATTCAGATGCAGGAACTCATGTGTATCATCTGACTATGCAGCCGTCTATTATCTGCAGCTGCCATGATGGTGAGAAAGTTACACACATATGTATATTGCTTCGTTTCTGGTGTAGCATCTTACTTATATATTTCTACATTGATTGGTCTGATTTCATTTGTAGGAAGAAACAGATGTTTGGTCAACGTTGACAGAACATAATTCTGTCATCTTTCATGATAATGATGTAAGTGTATTATTTCCTCTATTTGGATGCATCACTTTTGCACTCTCCTTTTTCACAATTGACGTCCGATGTAGTTCGAGGTATTTGTAGATGCAGATGGTACGAATCACAATTATAAAGAGGTCAGTTGAAATCCAGTTCTTGCTCATGTAAATAAATTTCATTTCTCTGCTAGAGGCAATTAACACATGTACTATTCATGTACTCATCTGCTGTACTAAATACATTTTACATTTCAGTTTGAGATCAATGCACTCGGTACAACATGGAGTTTACTGCTCAACAAACCGTATGCTGATAGTGGTGGTGAAGATAGCAAACGAGTGAAACCTGATGGTGAGATTCATCATTAGAGGTTAGCTGTCGTTTCTTACTTTTGGTCACATTTGTCACATCACTTGCAGGATATGACATGGAACCATCCCTTCAATCAGCAGTTAAAGTATATCCAGAGAATGCTATTAACCGTCCAGATATACCCAATACACACTGGACAACAGAAATAGCAATGCCTTTGTCCAAATTGATTGAACGCAACCCGACAGCCAAACATCCAGATCATGGAGTATTTTGGCGAATAAACTTTTCACGCGTGCAATGGGGTGTGAAAGTTGACGATGAGGGAAAGTACGAAAAGTCACCGTGTTGTCAGTCTTGTGCCAAACCAGGCGATGCAGCAGAAGATAACTGGGTTTGGTCAAAGCAGGGTGAAGTGGCTATGCATTTGCCTGAGAGGTGGGGCATTCTTCAATTCTCATCCAAGTCTCCTGGTGAAGATGACGCAAAGTACTACGGAGAATGGCCATCGAGGTGTGCTGCAATATCATTGTGAGTAAATTTCGAATGTTTCTTCTCTGGTATATCGGTGGGAGATTTACCACGATACTGACTATTGTTTGCTTCGTTAGATACTACGCGCTGAAAGCTTACTACGAAGCGGAGGGCAGGTTCACTAAAGATGTCGAGGCACTCAAACAGTACTCCAACAATGTGTATCCTATACCTGGTGAGGCTGATATATCGATAGATTTGACAGATAATGGGTACAATGCAAGGGCCACCTTATCTACGTACACCGCGACTATCAATCAGGAGAGGTATCTTGTGGTGTCTAGCGTTTTAGATGCAAATGTAAGTGGTGTTGCAGCAGATCTCTAACACTGTTGAATAGAGCGCTGTTGGTGGAAAGAACAGTTGATAATATGCTGGCCAAAATATTCGTAGGCTGTTGACGGTGATGCTCTTTCACTCAATGACAATGGCGATACTTGGCATTGCTTGACTTTGGGTGGCTGCCAGAAGGAGTTTGGACGGAGATGTGATTGCTCTTGGATTGGCTCAAGGGTTCTTGCTCGGGGAGGCAGATGACAAATTTGAATGACTGCCAGATGAAGGATTTGGGTTTGGAAGTTGGAAGGCTGCCGGATCATGCCGGATAGAGATTTGGACGTACGCTGTGTCGAATTGGTTTCGAAGTCTCGAATTGGCCGAAGGGATCTCGCTCATTAGGTAGAAGAAGATAACATGTGATGGTACACGTTCATTGAGCTGTGTAAGTGCAGACGCACTTCTTGATGATTGAGTACTTAGACTGAGCTGTGTTCCTCGCCACCAGCTGCTCGCCACTTGACACCGCTCGAATCGGTGCTGGCTAGAGCCGATGTAGAATCAAAATTATATTGAGAGAAAGAAAGAATAGATGTTAGAAGATATAGTTTCTAAAGGAAATAAACAACAAATAGGCTTTGAAACAGTGTATTAGGACGCTCGTGATGGACAAACGCCTACGGCCGGTTCCCCATCAACCATCCCAGTTTTCATACCGTTGATGCAAATGCCAACAGCAATCATGACGTACCTGGTAATAAACGAAGATTGACAACACACCAGATGTCTGCTGAGAAAGAGAGAACAGATGATGTTAGATGATGCATTCTGTAAAGGAATTGAACAACAAATAGGCTTTGAAACAGTATGTTAGGGCTCTCGTGAGAGGTCGATAATCATTCGTGATGATCCAGAGACCGTCATCCGTCCTCAATTTTCATACCGTTGATGCAAATGCCAACAGCAATCATGACGTACCTGCTATTAAATGGTAGGAATCGTCTGTGTTGATGAGGGCATTGCCGGCGTTGTAGAGATGGATTCGCCCGATTCAGAACACATCTTATGGAGCAACAGAGCTGGCAATGTGTTGCGGGATTCCTCCATATTGTACGATGCCGTGTTCGATGTAGGGAGAAGACACGGAGCAAGAGAAGAATGATAAACAGCGAGTGGACGGAGCAATAGGAGTCGTTTGGTGGCATTGGTGTGCGGAGGTGGGTGGTAGAGGGCGGCAAGGTATCGAATGCAATTGATGCGGAGGCTCATTGAAAATATTATGTGCGTTTCAATAGCGATGTGGGCAAGCTAGCAGCGGCCCTAGCAGCTTTTGGCTTGCTTTTCAATCATGCGCCATTCAACTGATTCTCCATTGCCATTGAATTTCAATTCTTTGATCGTGCGGAGAGAGGCGATAGAGAGGAGAGAAGCGGAGGAGCGAGACTGAGCGAGAGATGGAAAAGGTCGTCATTCTCGAGAATTTACTTGCTTGAAGCACCATTCTCGAGAATATACATCTTGTGTCTGTAGGTATTGTGCTTGAATAAATTTATTTCGTTCGCGAGAATTTCTCAAAACCCTGCCTGATGAATGTTGGCCGGCAAAGCCGCAAGCGGCTAAGGGGGCAAAGAGGAAAGACTTCCTACAATGATGCTGGTGTTGAGGCTTGTGGCACTCGTGAACGCTTATTGTACTGATGATGCCCTTGATGCTAGCAATTCTTGTATTTATGCACATTAATATGGCCAAAAGCTTTATATTGTACCTCCTCTCTGAAGAGAGGAAGAGGAAATGAAATGGGAGTTGCTACATTAGCCGTCAGCAGGCACCGTGTGTGTGAGCAGCAGGCACCGTGTGTGTGAGCTGAACAATGATCTTCTTGCATCCGTCCATGATGAATTGGTTCCATGCTCGCGCCATCCACAGCTGTTCAAAACCATAATCAACAATCAACAGCGTCAAAGGAAGATCATCACATCAGATGATTGCTGAGATGGATAAAACTGGCATCTAACACACACGAGACAATAGTATCCATAACTCGAGCAAATCAAAGTAATATACGAAAAGTCTTCGTGTTCTCAGTCCTTGTGTCACCTGTGATGCAGGGTTTGGTCAAAGCAGTGTGAAGTGGTGATGCATTGCCTCGGAAGTGGGGCATTCTTCAATTCTCATCCAAGTCTTCTCTAGAGTGAACATCGTAAATGGCCAGCGAGTGATTGTGCTCTGGTTAGGATGTTTCTGGAATGGTTATGAAAAGGACTACTGACAATAACGAAACTACAGCTTTGTTATAATACAAAACAATGATCGAGGCACTGAGAACAGTCACTTCCGACAATTGAAGACACTTCGGAGAGCTCACCGACTCAGAATCAGCGGTCTTTCTTACATGTTCGTTGTGAAATGAAGTTTTCTGAAAACCTCATTTCACCGCGGGCCGTGAAATGAGGTTTCTTCATTTCACGGTCCCATTTTCGAGCTGATACCGAGGTTGGGGTGCAAAGTAGTAGGGTGTGTGGAGTACTTTGTGCTTAAGTACAAAGACTCTAGGGTGGATATGGAATGAGAACAGAAAAGAGAATGATCTTGTATGGGTGCGATTTGACAGATAATGGGTATGATGGGAAGGCAATATCTTGTTGTACCTAGTGTTAGATGCAAATGTCATTGGTGCTGCAACAGATCCTAACACTTGAATACAACTGTGGGCGTGTTGAATGTGTCACTAGCATCTAGCATCACCACATTTGCATCTGGTGTCAATCATTCTACACTGCCAATTCAGCGCCAACATGCCGTGGTGAAGCCGATCCGAGCCCTGCACGCTTGAAAAGGATGTACACGTGGTGCTCACTTGAATGAATACAAGGTCAGAATTCAGAATTGCCGTGAGTTAGGAGAACAGTTTGTCGTAATGCATGAAGAGCAAACTCTCAATCTTACGCTCCGACTTGATGATTCTGTCCGGGCACAAAAGGCTTTGGAACAGTGTAGCTCTTAATCTCGCTCCATAGTACATTGTCAAAACAATCCATCCGTTCATCGGGAGCACCATACGATACTATAACCATCACGCCATGCCTATCATCGAGCACTCGGTGACATTCGCTAAGCATCATTTTAACCTTGTTGGATGCATTTTGATTGCACAGTATGGCATCAAGAGTTCCTTTGCAGACTATTAGATCGAACGATTCAGGAGGAAACTCAAGCTTCTTCGCGACATCATGCCAATGAAAGGTCATTTTATTGCCTATTGTAGTTTTGTTCACCTCCTTGGCAGGTGATTGCTTGGAGAGTCTTGTGTGCTTATTCAAATCAGTTAAACTTGGTTTGGGGCTGCTGCCTTCCTCCTTCTCCAATCTTTTCTCCTCCCTTTGCCTCTTGAAAAACTCTCTATGCCACTGTTCAGAGTACTTCGTAGTCATTTGTTTGATGAGTACTGATGAAAAATCAACGTTGGTTATGCTCTTGAACCCATCTCCAAGCATTCCTTGACCTAACTGGGAGTTTCCACATCCAACAATGAGAGCTCGGTCTATGTGAGGACACGTGATAGAAGATGTGTTCTCATTTTTTGATTGTTGGAGATACTTTGGAGTGAAGAAATGCCTTATGCCGCTGTAACTTTGATACCATTCAAATGGCTGTGTGTCATTGGCATATCTGTCATCCCAATAATCGATTTGGTCGTACCTTGCCATGGTTATCCTGACTTGAGTGTTCCAGTCAGTCTTTTACCCAATGGTTTGTCCTGAGGCAAGTTGCATTGAACGAGCTATCCAACGAGAGAAGAAGCAGTAGAAAGGAACCAGCTCCCAGTTGACCCAAGATTGGCCGTTCTAAATCTCTCGCCTGATACCAACAAGAACTCGGACGATCGAGGATTGGTAGATGTCTTGCGAGTTGCAGCAGGTAAACTGGATTCGTGATTTTAAAATTAGAAGTCGTATGCCAAAATTGACGGTCAATTCATTTAACTCGCACTATCAAAATGAAGACTGTGTTGTCGTTACTACTGCTGGTAATACTAGCTGCAGCCCTGCATCAAGCTGAATCACTTGATTGGCGACGTCGTAGAGACAAATTGCTCGGTATTGAACGTAAGAAGAGGACAGGTTATAGAAAAGTCAAGTCGAGAACGTTCGGCAAGGACAAAAAATGGGAGTGGGAGAAAATTGATCTGCCTGCTGACTCTCCTCTAAGGATTGGCGTTAAGCATCGTCCGAAGATCTGTGACACTAGAACCAAGTCTGGAGATTATCTCTCGGTCCACTACAATGGTACTCTCTACAGCAATGGTGACCTATTTGACTCTTCAATCCTTCGAGAAGAGCCATTCGTATTCCAGCTCGGTCGTCGGCAAATGATCGAAGGATTCGAGAAAGGCCTTCTGGGTATGTGCGTTGGAGAACATCGGAAGCTAGTGGTACCGTCTGATATGGCCTATGGAGAGACCAAAGTACTTGGGTCGGAGCTAACGGGGAGAGTAAAGCCAGCTTCGACACTTGTCTATCATGTAGAGTTGCTTGAGATTTTGACTCAGAAGGAGGCGGCACCTCATTTATTCTGGGACTTCTAGGAGCCTGGCAGTGAATCTTCTGTGTCCTTATCGAGAGATACGAAGTGGATGTTTGATGTTTAGTCGAGCATCTTATTGTTTGGATGAAGTGGATCATACTCATTAAATAGTGCCTCTCTAGAGATCGGAAATGAAAGTTGTGTTAAGATGATTACCTGTGATAATTTACAGTGACTACTTAGTCTCTAGCGAGTGGATGTGCATTCAGGCATTACCTGCGAGCAGGTCTCTTGAACTCCTGCTTTTTCGTCTGGTGATTACAGTCTTCGGTCTGCTGCTGAAGACTTGAATTGAAAATTTCTTTTTTTTATAGCATCGGTATCCCTTTGGTTGCTGCTGCCGGAATGGGAGGAGAGAGCCTTTTCTATCCTGCTGTTCGCTTGGTTTTTAGATGCAGTTTTTATACGACCGTGTTCTTCCTTCATTCTAGAAGTCTTCGCGTGGGCACCCCAACTAGAATAGAGCCAATATGCTGATACAAGATAATCTTGTCCGATAGAAACATTGTTGCTGTCGCGACAGAGAAATAGTCCGTAGTGTTCTTTGGCCATAGCTTCCAGATGAGGGAACTGAGCATCAGCGCAGGAACAGATTGCCAGCTCAAAAGTCTTTATTGATGGTTGCTTCATTGCCAGAAGGAAATGATATACAGGCTTTGCATTTACAGAGCCGAGCTTTGTCAGATCTTTGAAGTGAGCGAGACATGATTTTGCAATGTCCTCAAAGCACTTATTCTTCTTCGATTGCTGTATCAAATATAAAGCGGACAAACCCATAAAACTAAGTCTCAAGTGAAGTCTTGGGATCGCCATATCTGACATTGGATAGCCGCGCAAGACATTGAGCATGCTAGCCATGCAGTCATGATCCCTGTAAATAAAGGCTAGGATCAACCTAAAGGTGCTTGTGTCACGCAGCGTCATTGAGTGCACCTTGCTTGAACGATCTAGCCCAGAGAGACACTCTTTCTCATCAAAAGCAATGCCAACCAGTTCTGTAGGGTGTTCAGACTTCTTCCATAAATTGAGCATGAACTGTCTCTGCATTTGAAACAGAGCTACAAATGATTGCATGGATGACTTCTTAGCAAACTCCTCAACCAATATCAGTTTGGATTCCACAAGTGGCCCAATTGTAATACCTGCAACAGAAGAACTGGGTTAGACTCTGTTATAAGTGAAAATAGTTTATGGTGGAGTTCAAGCATTGATATATAATACCTGTGGCGAAAATTGCGAGAAAGTGGCCCAGTGCACTCCCTAAAGCTGGATCGATCTGGCCATCAAGTTTGAGATCCTTGTAGCATTGCAATAGCATGTCAACACCCGAACGAAAGGACTGCAGCTGAAACAGCACCCCTTGATAGGCAACCAGTTGTGTGTAAGCATAGTTGCCTTTATCTTCTCTCGACCTCTCTGAAATTAGCATAGCAGTGTTCACTATCTCAAAGGCCGCCTTTAACTCCTTGTCTTTAGCCATTGTGTTTCCAAGACAGACCAAAATTGTGTGAAAGTTGTGGTCGATTCCTTTTTGCAATCCCAAACGTATAGCTTTCCAGCTAATGATTTTAAGAAGCCTGTCATTTCCTGACACGAGGGCATACTGCGTCACGTACTTGAACAGCTCCATCATCGGAATTTCGACAAACGGTTGGTCTACGAGACACGAATATGCACGGTTGTGCAATGCCAACTTGACTTTCATCTCTTCTTTCATGCATTCTGCCGCAGTTGGAATTGCAGGAAACTCGTAACCATAAATCTCTAGTACCTTTATGCCCTCTTTGAGAGTTCTGGAATAATCTCTCGTTTCGGCGTGCATCAGTGTGATTTGGTGGCGAAAGGCAGCAAGCTTATCATCAAGATTTCTAGCGTGATTCAATACTTCTTTCACATATGAACTCGATTCGTCGAATTTCCCTGATGAACAATGAATGATGTGGCTTGCTATGAGGGTAATGCCCAGTGCACTCAAACAGCCTTGTGGACGACGCATCAATACTTACCAAGTATTTGGGTAGCTTCCAATATGCTGTTGTACAACTGTAAACTGAGATCATATTCCTCCCAGACTTTCTCAGCCGCTTTCAAACACTCGAGTCCATGACTGAGAAGCGCATACTCTCTGTCCACGGCGCCTTCTTTATGAGCACACATTGCTACTTTCAGGTTCAATCTTGCCAGACCCATTGCATCAGATTTGACACCAGGTTCAAATGAGTTCAGAAAGTCCACAGCTACATAGATGCACCACTCCGTGTCAGACTGTTCTTCGTTATACATTGCTAATAAAACATTGGCCAATTGCAGCAGCATTTCGTCGCGAGGTTCTCCTTCTATGCACTCTCTTGAAGCCTGTCTTATCCTATCATGAGCAAAAATATGGTGACCACTCTCTGATGATAGGAGCAGCATTCCTTCTTCTACACCCACTTTTAGTAACTTGACTAGTTCGTCAACACTCATTTCCGTACCAGTGCTCAATAATAGCTCGAGTAACATGTCTACTTCAATGGTATTGTTGGGGATATGACTCATCACAGTCAATGCCAGTTGCAACTTTACATCCAACATTCCAATTTTACCCCGCACACTACTCACAACGTCATCACTTATGTACTCCCCTAGCAAATCAGCATCTCGGGAGTTGGTAAATTGCCATTCAAAGCACATCATGTCATAATAGAGAGCATTCTTTCGCACTAGCTCTTCCAAAGCTTGCTTGACGTAGAATATGTTGCCCATTGTCTTTTTGTACACTACTTCGGATAGATTGATGATGTCTTCTTCTGTTGCTTCTTTATCTAGCGTTGTAGCAATGAATTGTTGGATGGAGGTTGGGGAGAGTGGATACAGCTCCAACTGATAAGTGTTGCCAATGCTGCCACTATCCTCCTTGTCACTCATGAGTGATCGATCACTTGAATTAGTCGTCCTGCTTGTGGCCTCATCTATAACACGTTGCAAAGGGTGGTTCTCGTCAACTTCATTCGATCGATGGGCGCACACAAACATGATGTTGAGAAATCTTGACTCGGACAAAAGATATGTTAGCAAATCTAGCGATGGAGAATCTGCCCTCTGCAAGTCATCCAAAAATACAATCATGTTTGGATGTCTCCTCCTTAGGTCTGTAATTTGTGATGGCTCTTCTGCCTTGACAGTAAACTCATATCCTTCGCCACCAGTGTCGCTAGAGAGAAGCTCGAGTAAGGTAAGGGCGTGTGCCTTGATAGAATTCATTGTAACTGTAGAACCGACCAAATTGAATGCTGAGTCTGATCTCTTGAGCTTTCCCTTTTCACTTTCACCCGATGTATTCGCGCCGTCCAATAAAGACTCAAAATAGGCCACGTCTCTCTCAAAACTTTACACCCTTCTGTACCTTTCCCAATCTCTGGTGAAGTTGTAACAGCAGTTTGGATTCTATCTAGCAATTTGGCTGATTTGATCTCATCAATCAATCGTTGGAACAGTTCACCAAATGCAGAAAAGGGGATGCCTGAGTCATTAAATTTTCCTGAGCCATACAATATGTGACTGCAGCCAGAGCCTTTGCTGGCTTTTATTCTTGCCTTGACTCGTGTTACAAAGTGTCTTATGAGAGATGATTTGCCCACACCGCTGTATCCTTTAAGAAATAAAATTTGCTTGGAAGATCCCTCAACACTACTTTGTGCATCCTTGGTATCCTGGTGGCTGGCAGCTCCGTCATCACTTGGTTTTCCATGAAAAACTTCCCAAAGAACCTGCAGCTCTTCCTCCCTTCCTACCAAATCGTCACAGAAATCCAACTTCTTGAAGTCGTCGTCTCCCTTTCTTGAATCATAATGCTCTTGATCTTTCGTGATGGGAGCCACCGTTCCGTGTGATCCTGGGATGAAGTACAAATCTTCTTCATCCTCGTCATGCCTAATGGAGCCGCCCGGGCTCTGCGGCTGCTGGAATGCAATGGGCTGCGAAGGATACTGAAAGAAGGATCGGTCCGATGCCACTTGAAATGAATCGCTGAGGGGCTCATTGATTACATCAGCGCTAACTTCTATGTCTATGCTTGATCGTTGTGATAACAGTCGATCTGGTGGGTCTAGCGCTGTCATGGTTAGTTGCGTTGCGGTGTTGTTACGATACAGGCTCGATCAAGCATCAGACTGTCTTGCCTCGGCTACTTTGCCTCTCTCTGCTTTGGGGTCATTGTGTCCCTGTCACCTGTCATGATGATGTTGTCCCGCCCTTCGTCCGTTGCCACGTCGGTGGTTGCGTCTTGGTTTGTAAAGCACATCTACAGCGAACTGTTGAGAAGCTAAAAGAAAGCTCGTGATCGCATCATCTATTAGACACACCTGCATGCTCTCTCTAGAGAGAGACACAAGAACAAACAGAGAGCGTTGGTTACATTAGGTACTTGTATTTGCTTTCCAGTGCAGTGAAGGGTCTACTGGCAATCTGGTTGTGTAGACGCACAAATAATAAGCTGCTAGTTCTAACAGCTCATACCTCTTTCGTTCACATGGTAATCTCAACTTCGTTGCCTCCTTCTGCCCCACTGACATTTGTCCCGGAGACTTTGATACCTTTTTCATCGATGGTTCTCTGTTCGTCCTCTTTCTGTACAGGCATCTTCTTCTTGTGGCTGTAACTTCGCCATCCACCCATGACACATGCTGCCAAACTAATGAATCCAAACAGACCACCAACAATGACCAGCGCCTTTTGAAAGCCCTTGGCAGTTTCCCACCAACTCGGCCGCTCTGGCAGTTCCTCCAACGTTGAATATGCTGCACAATACAGTGGAATGTTTTATGAGTGAGTCCAGATCGTCAATGCAATGAAGCGTGATACATTCACTCGATTCTCTGGAACTCACCATCTTCCATCAACGCGCTCTCAGAAAGGATGCCAAACAAACCCCAGCCGCATCCAGGATCGTCCATTGCTACCCTAAAATGACCTGCTTCTCCCCATGTCGATCCCCAAGAGTTTCTCACTTTCCAATAAGGAATATCACCGGTCATATCAAAGCCTACAATTACAACTGCGTGATCGATACAAGAGTAATCGCAACATTCACATCCGGTATCAGCTGTGAGTATACCCCTTTTGTAAAGTGGAAGTATGTCGCATTGACTCTTCATTGTTGTTGTGATCGGCTGTTGTGACACTGCTGCCATGACAAGATCTCGGCGCTCTTCAAAGCTGGAGCGATCGTTGACAGAGGTAACGACTTTCGGATAGTTCAGATAAACTTTGGGAGTTTTGCCCTCAACCTGGCACGTTGGAGTTTGAATGCTTAAAAAGTCTTCATATGGATAGTCTTGATAAGAAGCAATCCCACCATAATTGTCATTGCCAAAGTCGTTGTTTTCCCATGCATATTTGACGGCGTATAGGATGTTACCTCCGTCGCAGCCCAAGTTTCGTTCATCGCATGAAATCATTTGTTGAAAAGATACGCTATCAGCATCCGTGTCTGTAAGAGTCGTTTGATTGGTGATAAGCAAAGCTGATTCTATGGCAGCAGCAGTTGATACAGCCCAGCAACAGCCACAAAGTCCCTTGCACAGATTATTTGGAATCATAACCATCAGCAAGTGTACGCAATGCATGAATTTATTTCAAATAAATATACAAGGAATCCCTACCTGATTCTTGACTCTGGTGGTAAATCCTTGTTCATGCCAATCCACAGCAGCTTGCTGCAACTCCCTTCCATTGGTATCACGTAACGCACGCCCATCGCGTTGAAACCTGCCAAATTCTCCTCTAGGACCCCGCTTCGATTCATAAGCCAAATCAGATCGAACACCCAACCTCTTACTACGTTCTTCCATCGTGAAAAATGTTTCACTGTTGATCCCCAACTCAAAATCAGACTCATTCTTAACATTGTGCTCGGATATGATTTGTGCCATGGCAATAAACCTTTGCAACCGCTCTTGACGGGTTACATTCCAAGCAAAGTCCGGTAGATGTTCTTCCAATAAGTAAGTGAATAGATCCTCCATCATATCGGTTTCAAATGCATCAATTGCATAGCACACTGAATTGACTTCCACATAGCCTTCGAGACAGCTGCCGCAGTCTTTGGAATCGGTAAATAGGTTGATACATGCTCGGTTGTAAGTTTGACATGCTTCGATGGATGCTTCGTTGCATTCCGTGGATTGAGCATCTGGTGAAGTGACAAGGGGGCTCTAGAGTTAGTTGTTTTGCATGTGAATACCTGAAATCGTAGCATTAACAAACATGATCTCATTTGCAAATTCATCAAGTACAAGCGCTTCCACTTACGGCAAGGGCTAGAAAGCAGCATGAGAGCTGCAGTTAGCAGTGATATACGACATATCGCCATGCTGTCGATTATTTTATGGCGTTCGTTTGTTGGAAGTAAGTTACTGAACCCGAGTTCAATCGTTGTAGCGACGGGCTGAATCTTTGATGAGAGAAATGTGGGCTGCGAGAGAGGGGGCTTCTTCAGTTTCCCGCCAAAGGCCCACGGTTAGTCCACCAGATAACTGAGCAGCCCACAATATTCTCAACCACCTCCTCTCGATCTCTCGCAAAGAGGCAGAACACACCAGCCTCTATCTCGAACTTTAGAGCCCCAACATCTCCATCACCAACACACTATCCATATAAATAATCATCAACAATGAACGACAACGCCATGTACATCGCCTCCGTGGTGGCCACCTACTGGGTAGTCTCCATCTCCATGGTCTACCTCAACAAAATCCTCATGTCCAACGAGGGCATCTCCGTCCCCGCCCCCCTCTTCGTCACTTGGTATCAATGCGTCATCACCTGTCTCATCTGCTGGGCTTGCGGGATCTGCGGCCAACGCGCTCAGGCTGCTGATGCCGAGAAGGCCAAGTATACTGCCGTCCCTTCCAGCGAGCAGGCTGCTGCATCTTCGGTGGCTGCGCCCAAGCCGTCCTTTTTTGCCCAGTTTCCCAGGGCAGAATATCTCGTTGGACCGGCCAAGCAGATCTTTCCATTGTCCGTGGTCTTCGTGGGCATGATCACCTTTAACAACCTTTGTTTAAAGTATGTCGAAGTGTCCTTCTACAACGTGGCAAGATCGCTCACCATCGTTTTCAATGTGTTTTTATCGCGTCTCTTCCTGGGTATCCCCACCTCCTTCAAAACGGTGCTCTGCCTGGGAGTGGTGATTGTCGGGTTTCTAATGGGGTCGCACGGAGAGCTCAACTTTTCGTTAATCGGGACTATTTCAGGAGTACTCAGCTCCCTCTTCGTTTCATTGAATAGTATTTTCACAAAGAGGGTATTGCCAGCCGTCGATGACAATCATTGGAAATTGACATTTTACAATAACGTCAATGCCTCCATTCTTTTCATTCCTCTTGTTTTGATCTTTGAATATGATGTATTGCAAGCGGCGACGCAACAACTTACCAGCCAAGAATTCTGGGCTGCCATGACAGTTGCCGGTTTCTTTGGATTCAGTATCGGTATTGTAACAGTCTTGCAAATCAAGGCTACCTCGCCTTTATCGCATAATATTTCTGGAACGGCCAAGGCAGCTGTTCAATCCTTGATGGCATTTTATATATGGGGTAATGAACCGACGGTTATGGGTGTTCTTGGAATATTTACTACTCTTGGGGGAAGTTTGTTGTATACATTTGTCAAGATGAATGAGAATGCGGCGAGTGCTCCGGCTCCCCAGCCAGTGCAGTCGAATCCAGAGGGAGGTAAAGAACAGGAAATGAGCAAGGTATGACTAGCTCTGGGTGAAGATAAAGATTGGGGTAATAATGGAAGTGAGGAAAAATATGATCGAAACTTAAACACCTTGGACAGTTACGAAAGGAAGGAAGTCTTCTCTTCACCCAGAATAAGGAAAGCTCCAGGGAGTAACAATACCACGGGATCAATCTAAATGTTGCCATCGAACAATTTGCTATTAACTGCACCAGATGAAAGGTGTGGTGAAAAGAATATTTGAACTATTACTATGAATATGTATTATGAAAAAACATTAAGCACATTTCCCTGAACAAACTACTTATTATGTTTTGCGAGCTGGTGGGTATGGCCTAAGACAAGCATTTGTAAGAGCACTAACTCTAGATGAATGTATCAAAAATGCTCCTGGTGATAGTAACAATAATTATCTCTGGGGATAGAGTCCAATCCAGAGAGATTGTTTCGGCAATGAGACTTGATGGAAATGATTGTGTCTAGAGGAATCAATTGCATCAAAATCATTGCATTGAGAGTGGTCCAATGTTAGATTGCCTCCTGTGGCCCAGTCACCTGCAACAAACCAATAAAATGCTGCCATCTCAAAATTTTCGAGAAGCCAACGCTCACCGCTTGAAATTCTCAGTTTTCCTTGGCTGGTTTTCCTAGAAAGTTTTCTGCTATCATTTGATATTTATTGCTATCATTTGCTGTTTCAGACTTCACAAGCCAAAACCTACTACGGATCTTATATCCATAAGGAGATTTAGAGGGTCAGAAAATCGAAATCTTTCCAGATTGGGAAGTTCTTGAGTATTTGGCCATTTGCCTTGATTTGAGGGTCAAAACCTATCAGAATTGAGTGCCTGAGATGGATACTGGCCTTGCAATGGTTTAAATCTGACCTCTGTAGCCTACAGACTAAGAATTCGAATTTTCACTGTAATTTACTAGCTTTCATCTAGTAAACTAAAATGGCTCTTAATTCATCAGTATTGGGTCTAATGAAGTAGTTCAAGTGGCAAAGTATATCAGGATTGATTAGTTAATTAGTTATATACACTTAAAATGGTCTATAATATTCATTTATATGGTGTAAAGTGTATGAAAGTATCATTTTTATTCAATGTAAAGTGTAAAGTGTAGATTGCAATACTGCGGTCTCGATCCGTATCAAGCACACTCTGTTAGTGTCTACAATGAATGTCTACGAGCCTTTTTTGCTGTTCCACGGTGCATCAGGGCCACTCGATTTGTCTGGATGTAGGCTTTCCATCCAGGCTCATGGGCTTTGTGAAAACATGTCCATACTCCAAACTCCTTCACTTTCTTCAACGATCCATCAGCCTCTTTCTGTAGCTCACCTTGTTTGCTGAGTACTGGTGTATCCACAGCAAAATACTTTGGTTGTAATTCATCTGAATCCTTCATTTTTGGGGGAGACATACAAAGCCAGCGCCTGCAGCCAAAACAGAACCAGTCAGTGTTCGTATTGCACACGTAACACATCCTCCTAAGATGCGGATCCACCGCAACCCTGTCAATGTTTGGATCTGCCACCATCTTTCCAAAATACAGTCCAATACAGCTTTGGGCGCGTTCCATGAAGAGAGGATTTGTGCCTGTTCGATGCTTAGGAGTGATGCCCGTCTTTCCACCTGGAGCATCTAATTGGATTGGACCCGGGAGGCTATTTGATCGACTGCAAGTACGAGCCTTTCTCTTTCTGCTATCATCAGCATCTTCGTCTTCATTGCTTTCTGGCACAGCAAGAAGTTCATTGCAGTGAACTGAGAGATCATCGAATGCTGCCTCGCCCCCTTCCGCGAGTGATGCTTGTCGTGCTTGACTGTTGAGCATCTCACAGAGTAAGATGAGAGACTTATAGAATGAAGCTCTCTTGTTGTTTGCATCACGTGCATGTTTGGCTGATGGGTAAAAGTCTAGATCCTGTTTCGCATGGCTCCACTGATTGATCCGATGAAAGAGTACTGCAAAGTACAATAGTAATCAAGCCAATGCCATGACACATTCACTTCGGATACCAATTTGTTCCTTGCATCTATCAAGCAGTTTTGTGATTGTATCTCCGCTTCCTTTCAATGTATTCCAGGTAGAAATTACCAAAGGTACAATTCTGGCAAGGGCCGGAAGCACAAGAGGAATCTCTGCTGAGGTTTTGATCTGCTGGCATTGATGTCAATGTTTAGAAGACGCCAGATTGAAAGAATAGCATAATTCCAAGAGCTGGCATCCATGTTCAGGTACTTCAACTTTGGCGACTTGAACGCATTTAGCCGTTTCTCTGGTAGCTCTGGCACCTTTTCACCTGGCTCATAAAACACTTTCAAGTCATTCTCATAGAAAGAGTCGCAGATTTGCAAGTAGCATTTAATCAATGCAGGTGGGAACCTGATGCGGTACACAGCCAAAAGATCAGAGTCGCTACCAACAACAAAGTATACCCAAGGAGAGCAGTAAGTTGTGGCGTGATGGAGATCTGGAATAACACGATGGAGTAGGGGGTTGACTCTCATCGAACTCAAGCCCATCTCATCATAGTTGTTTGTTTCATTTCCACTATCATCGCCATCTGTTCTGTCATACACAAATGCTTCTATCTCTGCCACCAATACTTCGTTACGCCAGCCATCACATCTCCTAAACCCCGCCATTCTAAATCCTCCAGCCCATGCATTGACAATTCTTTTGATTTCTCTGTGATAGGTGGTGCGGGGAACACATCTTGATTTGCACTCAATAGGAACCACCAATAGTGTTGTTACTTCTTCGCCTTCAACTTCGACACATTCTTCTTCAATTGCTACCCCATCAGCAGAAATACGCAAATAGTATCTCCTGGAGTCCTTGTCATTTCTACTAGTAGAATACACTAGCCCTGGACAATAGATTGCATCAATGGATCAATAACTTGGCATGACACCATCTTGTGCATATAGTTGAAAAAACTTCCGAAGCAGACTGCTTTCCATCCTTTGCCCATGAGCTGTGTACTTTGAATGACCTTTGTCATCGCCTTTTGGGAGTCATTTCATGTAGGAGGAGGCAAGAAAATCAGCAAGATATTTGTTTTCTGGTGCAATCCCTCCATCAGTTGCATCAGAATCATCATCAACAATTCCATAATAATCTCATCCAAAATCTTGGCTATTTGTTTGCGGATGACGGCATTACTCTTGTACCACTTCACTTGCCTCAAAATACAATGCCCCTCCTCTTCATAACTTTCAACAAGTTCCTTCATATCTGGTTTGTTCATGAACATAACTCTTCTCTTGGATCTTCCACACTGAGTCCAATTGAGTAGAAGTTGACGACGGGTATCACTGCTGCCACCAGTTGCTGGTGCACGGGGAATGTAACGCAGACATTCCAAGATAAAGTTATCATCAACAGTTGGTATAAATTCAATAGCATCTTGCTTCCGCATCTTTTCAAACTCTTCACTATCGTTGTGATATATGAACATGTCAACAAACTCAGCTGCGTTCCAATGACACCATTGTTGTTTGATATGTAGGCTTTCCAGGAGGTGATATGGCTAGACTCACTGCTGTCGATGCTACCGCTATTGTCATTTTGAGCAGATTGTTCATCCTCGCTGAAAGTACCATTGTTGCTGTTAACATTGTTTTGGGCTGCTTCCTCATCTTCGTTGAAAGTCTCATCATTGACCACATCATTCTCCCCATTTGTGCGTAAAAAGTTCAACACTACAGTATTGGTAATAGAACACTCATCGCTGTGTGTATCAACAGAGGCGGCGTTGGCATCGACATCTCTATGCTCAGAACTATCAACCTCTTCATCAGAGACGTTGCTGGAGTGGTTGCTACTTGTGTGAGGCAGCTTCTCCAGCATACCGTACAGGTGAGCACAAATTCATAGCTTTCACGTAAGATATCATCAGTACCAATAAAAGGAGCTTTGGTTGAGATAACTTTGTCCATAACAGAAGATGTACATGACTGTTGCCGCATAATATGCCAGGCTCTATCACCCTGTCCCTCGGTTAATGGTCTCACCCAGTCTTTCAAAGATACAGCATGTTGTCTCTTAATTTGGATCAGATCAGAATCATCTTCGACACAATATACACCAATCAAGTACTTGAAGGCATTCGTAAATCTATCAATAGATGTGCTTCTGTCATCATTGAAGTAGTGTCGAGCACTCTCAGCTGTTTTGATTACCGCATCCAACTCACGTGTGGATGCATATGCATGATCAGAAGCTAATGTCATGACAACAGTTCCGCTCTGACCGTTTCTATACGTGTTGGCGGTCAAACTGAAGTCTTGATTGTTCTGCTTTCCAAAGTTGTGTGCAACCGACTTCTGAAACATACAAGGAGGCCCATCAGCTGATATATGCTCCCACCCATCAGTAGATTCATTTTTGTTTCTTCCTGAATCGAATGGAAAAAGCTCTGCCTCATAATTGTGCTGAAGATATGAGCTCCCAAAGATAAAACATAGGCTAGTAATGCCACCCGCCAGTACCCTCTGTCCGCTGCAAACTCCACCTTCCCGCTGAGATTAGGTTGAGAGTTGGGTCCGTCTCCACCAAAGTTGAACAAAAACTTGAAAGCAGCCTTCACTGAATCAATCTCCGACTCTCCATTTCTGCGGTAATGAACATTGATAGGAAATCCACTCCCAATGTACACACATACATCTGCTACCATGCCCGCAGCATTGTTTTTCACATGCCTCTCCCTCTTCAGATAACTATTCTCCTCAATGGGAACATCTCTAGGTTTGATACCAAATTCAAAGTGTTGTTTATCGTCATCACATGTCATCCGCATCACGAACTCTCCCTTACATCTTTTGCAAAGACATTGAATGCATATTCATACAACTCCCAGGCCCTCTCTTTGAACTTATCAGTTTTGTTGTACTCATCAATCTTCCTCCACCAGCCTCGATACTTCTCCGGAGTGAGATAGTCGGATGTGTCAACAATCTTATCATCATAGATGTCTTGATAAGTTGTTTTCATTCGGCATTCAAGAAAGAATGTTGCCAAGAATGCAGAGAAATCACTTAAAGATTTGTTGCCCGTAGTATCCTTCCAAGCACCAAATAACTTGCTCTCCTCCCCGAACACATCATTGAACAGTTTTTGAGTAGCTCCCCCCTTTACTCTGTATCTTTTACGGACAAACTCGACCTCCTGTTTAATCTGATACCATGCATCTTCTTTCCCCGGTTGAATGCCAAATTAGGATGCTGGGAAGTATCAACATCCACATACGACGATACTTTGGGTGGAAATCCTTTTGGTATGGTGCCAATACATTCATCGGAAGGCTCTTGCTCGTAATACATCAATTTTCATACTGAAACATGCCACCATATGAGTGGAGCAAATCACCATCATCTTTGTTATAATAGCTATCTTCATCATAATTATCCTCTTGTTCTATTGTAGATTGCACGAGAGGCTATTGGTATGGTGATTCTCATTCTGTCATGGGGGGGGGTCGGACATCTCTCGGCAGATAGATGTGCCCGTCAGTATCTACTTAATTTTACTTAATTTCAATTTAAGTGCTCTACTCTTAGATAGACACGTACTACGCCCTGTACAGGCTACCAACACTATTTCAACCATACCAAAGCTCAAACCTTACCCCTATGAGCCACCAGAAGCCTCCTGCAGCCTTGTTTTGGTCGTTCTAGCACCTAATACAAAAACTTCCCAATCTGGGAAGTTTTGTTGTGGTCCTTCCCATATTGGTAAGGTAAATCTCCTTACGGATATCAATTGTCGCGTTTTAAAATAAAAATCTTAATGGTTTGCTAGTGGTAGTACAAGCTAAAATAATGCAAAATAAGAGATCTCATTGCGATCGCATTGCCGGCCGATATCACTCTCTCAAGCCGCCGAATCAGCTCAATATCAACGTAACTGGCAAGCAATGGACCGTCCATCATCTCTTGTGGCCAAGGGGAAGAGTGGTTACACCACTAGGGTGCAGCAAAGGGCAAACAATGCTGCTGCTGCTGCTGCTGCCAAATCAGCCAAAAGTGATGACGTCCAAAGAGAGGAGAGCTCTGAAGACTCGGTAACTCTTCGCCCAAGGAGTAAGAAACCATCTCCCAAAGCCTCAGTCTACGATCCAACGTGCAAGCTCCGAGTCCGACGAAGCTATCATGAGTCTACCGATGATGACAATGATGATGAATCTGAACAAGAGGCGGCAAAACCTCCAGCATGCAATGAAAGGGAAGGGGGGAATTTGATCATTACTACGGAGATGTGGCCATTGGGGACCCTGAAGAAGATCTCATAGAAGAATATTAATCCACCTACTGCAATTGCTGCCATCTGGGACACATGGAGTCTCACCGCCAAGCGAAACTACAAGCAGTGGGACATCGCCACAATTGCTCAGCCAATGTACATGTTGGGAAAGTATATTACCAGACGTATCAGTCAAGGTGCTCTTCGTATCTCTGACAACACAGTTCCCATCAGTTTCCTTTTTGCATTGTTCAAACACTTCTCCACCGAGGCCCTTCAAGAAATCGAGAAGAAGAAAGCACAGACTCGAAAGATTCTGACGAAAGCCTCTTCAACCAAGTTGGCAAAGAAGGAGAATTTGATTCCCAGGCACATCAATCCCATCACGCAGCCTCGATCTACTATGTTTACAAAGTGTCCTCAGTGTGATTGTGAGGGAACAGTCGTGGACATTTACACAGAAGAAGAGTTGGAGGCAATGTCTGAAGCATGGGAGGAGGATTTTGCGGAGAAGAAGAGGAAGAACCAAAAGCACGTAGGATTGGTGAGCCTCAGCAGAAGTATGGGTGCATGGTGTGCTCTAAGAGTAAGACTATGCGGTGATTGGAGGAATAGTAGCTCGTGTCTAGCATGCAGAACGAAAGGGGTGGAGACTGGGGAGGCAGATCCAAACTGCAGGAACTGCAACTGCAATTGCCCAGATGAGGTCTTCACACAGGCACAGGCACAGAGTAAGGCATTTGCAGGATTGCGGTGCAATGCAACAACGCAGCTAAAACAGAAAAGAGTGTGAAAGATGGGAATGTAATTCTTGGACCAATCATTCAGGAGTCAGTTGGTGCGGTTGCGGACTGGCTATGTGAAATGAAAGGAGCTATACCACACAACAAAGATGTCATTACTTTGGTTGCAGATCAACTGAAGCACAAACAATTTGCATCCAAAGAAGACATGCATGTATTGCAGAAAATGGTTGGGCCTCCAACTACCAAATTGATCAGTGGTGAAGATGCACGCTCGGTCTTGACTCGGGGAAACAAAAAGGTATACCAAAACAAACTCAGGTGAGTGTGTGTAATTGTATTTGTTTTGTAATGTAACTTGCTCTCACTGTTCTCGTGTTATTCATTTAGTAATGTACTGATTGAGTCTGAAAAGACTGCAGCTCTTGATGAAGCACATCGTAAGGCCTTGGAGGAGGAGGAGGAGGAGGAGAAGATGTAGTTGGAGGAGGCTACCGCTGCATCACTTCTTTCTGACTCTGCTGGAATGCATGTTGTTAGTCTTCTTGACT
>JALLPI010000315.1:0-27060 GCA_036939935.1 Cyclotella atomus | reverse complement strand
TCAGGAGCTGGTTTGACACTGCATCATCACTCATTGGACCCACATGGAGGACATGAAATGGTACAGCAGCATCATATTTTGTCAATTGCCTCCAAACACCATCAGCTTCAAGCTTCAACCAAGATTTGGAGGCAGAGTGCCAAACTTTTTGCCAACTACAGCCCAAAAAGTGGCTTGGCTTGGCACACATGGGGGCTCAGGCTGGCTCAGGATCGGGAGCTGTTTTGACACTGCATCATCACTCATTGGACCCACATGGATGACATGACATGATTCAGCAGTCAGCAGCATGATCGTATTTTGTCAATTGCTTGCAAACACCATCAGCTTCAGTGCCATTTTTTTCAGCCACAGCCCAAAAAGTGGCATGGCTTGGCACACATGGGGGCTCAGGAGCTGGTTTAACACTGCATCATCACTCATTGGACCCATATGGATGACATAAAATGGTACATCAGCATCATATTTTGTCAACTTCACCCAAGATTTGGAGGCAGAGTGCCAACCTTTTTGCCACCTACAGCCCAAAAAGTGGCATGGCTTGGCACACATGGGGGCTCAGGAGCTGGTTTGACACTGCATCATCACTCATTGGACCCATATGGATGACATGGAATGGTTCAGCAGCATCATGATATCTTTAACAGCAAGCCGGAGCAGCGAGCAGTGTGTCTTGTGTTAATCCATTTCTATCCTCATAAACTACAGCAGAGCAGTCCTCTAATTTGATAAGGCATTGCAGCCTTCTGCTCTATATGAAGATTCCATTTAGTTTTAGTTTTACAGCATTTTACTGTAGCTGGGCTTTGGATAAGCAATCACCCAACCCCTTCTATGTGCCAAAACAGCTGTCAAGAGTGTCAGACAGCTGCTGTTCAACACTTACGCTCTTACACACAGTGACATACGAATCTTTCTGCTGCCAATTCACTGATTGTTCTTGGAATACAGAGACTGTAACCAACCAAACAACAAGTCAGTGCCCGTTGATGATTTTGTATGTATAGAGGATTTTAGAGTTTCCCACCTCCAAACCATGACTATTATGAATATGAACCAGCAGGAGGATGAATCAAAGTTTTCACCATGTGCTTCCAATTCTGAACAAAACTCACCACATCTGTTTCTGCCAAACTGCTTCAATCCATTGATGTGAGTCCATTGAATGATGTTAGGATGACCCAAGAGCTTCAGACAGCATGGTTCAGTGACAGAAGGTGATTCAGAAGGTATTTTATAGTTATTGCAATGAATATGCCCAAGATTTGCTCCTTATGATGGAACATAGGCATTCGTCGTAGATGCAGCAGATTGAAGATAGTATGATAGTGTGCACATCTGGGGCGGAAGGAGCAGCAGCATTAGTACCAATACCACCAGCAATTTTGGGACGCTTATTCTTTTACTCTCTATAGAGAGTAGAGAGAGTAGAGAGAGAGAGTGCTGCCGTTTTGTTTCCACGTTTTCAAAAAAATAAAAAGTCTTGCAGCGGCTGCTTCTGCCTCTATCGCCTCCTCCCTCCTCATCAATAGCTTCCATCTCGCATCTCGCTCAAGCGCCCCCGCGCCCTCTCGCTCTCCGCTCTCTGAGAGTCTCTGAGCGCCTAAGCTTGGTCGCATGGAAGTTACCATAACAGTACAATGGCGAACGCATCGGAAAAGGACCCATTAAATGAAGGAAGCGACGAAGAGGATGAGGACTATGTCCCAGGCATTGACGGCGACGCCGCATCAGATGATGACGAGAACGATTTGCCAATGGAGCCCGAAGATATTGGCACACTGTCCATCACCAAACTGAAGGCCGTGGACGATGCATTCTACGAGTTATTTGGATATCCATACACCCCAGGTGTGATTAAATCTTCAGATAAAGTACCAACCAAAGCAAACGCGCGGTCATCAAAGGAGAGACGTATCCTCGCTTATATATTTGGCAAAAAATCGTGCATCAAGATTATAAATCAGGCCAAGTCCAATGCGGCCATGGCGAAACCAAAGCCATCTTCCGGGGGAATGATTCGATTAGAAAAACGGGTTATCAAGGAAGTAAAACGATTTGCTGGTCAGGAAATATCAGTGGAAAAGGTTGTTATGGTTCCAGTCATGATGGGCGAAGATACCAAAGCAATTGCAACCCAATCAATCTGCTCAGTGGCGGCTGCATCTCAAACGACTGCAAAACCAAAAACAGGACCAGCAGCTAAAGGCATAGATTCACTCTTAACAACCCTCTCCCGTCCCGAAAAACTAAGCACTATATCCAAAACCTCTGCCGATTGGGATTTATTCAAAAGCAAGAATGCACCAGAATTGAAGGAAGAGCTTGAGAATAAGGCTCAAGGCAAAGAGGCCTACTTGGTTAAGAAGGACTTTTTGAATAGAGTTGACGAGAGGAGGTTTGAGATTGAGAAAGGGGAGAGGGATAGAGAGAGAGCGAAGCGGGGCAAATGATTAATGGCATTGAATATATGGCTAGAATGTTAATGCATATCACAGATTATGATATGCCAACCTCTGCCAATTCCAATGTAATTTGTAATAATTTGTATAGCTAAAGCTTGAAATATCTTTTAATAAAGGTAAACGAACAAATTTCATCATATCTCTACCTTCTACCGCCGTATCCACTCTTCTTGCCTTTCTTCCCCTCTGGCCTTTTCAGCTTTTTCCCAACATGAACATGGGCATTTCTCAATCATCAACCATATCTCTAGTGGCTCTATTATTACCAACATCGGCCTTCACACCAACCCCAGAACAACGCGAGAGTATCGTAAGGTAAACGCAAAAGATCGGAACCAAATTGCCAATTGCTTCGCAGATAGAGCCATCATTCGAGATGTATGTGGTATCAATTCATTAGAACGAAGTGTAAATCCACAGGATCTGGCCGATCGATGTATGGAATTTCTGCAGGCGCACCCTGATTGTGTGGTCAGGTTTCATTATGGACCGGAATGCGGCCGTGACTCGAATTGGGTTGTGGCTCATTGGTACGAGACTGGGCACTCGACCGGGGACCGGGGAGAGTAGAGGAATTAAGGCTTCTGGCAATCCCATGGCCGTCGAGGGCCAAACGAGATTTCTTCTTGTGAGCGATGATCTTAAGATTGAGAAGTTTGTAGTGACAAGGTAAGTTCATAGTTCAAACCTTGAGCACGTAATGATCGGCTGGTCCTAACAACTTGGATGACACCACAAAACAGAACGTTCACAGAGTGGGAAAATGTATTGCAGAGCCTTTCAGCATAGTACCATGTACGGGCACATTTGAACTTATGATAGTAAAAACATCAGTACGCCCCTATTGTCTCTAGAGGGGTCTTGATTGAATTATGGATGTCGCTGACTAATCAGTTTGTTTTATTGGTCGCTTGCCTGTCTTCTTCCAGCAAAGCAACCACCGCAAAAGTAACGATTCTAACCATCAACATCTCAGTCGAGTTTTGCTCAATAGCCACATTATCCCCAGTGACAACTTCAGTTATTACAGTATATTTCTTGTTCCGTGTTTGTTCTTTCAATACCACACCACTGAGGCACATGATTCGACCCCAGTCTGATGTAAAGTACATCATGACCAATAGAAATCTTTTGATATAAAGATGAAACCCACCACCCTCATTGCATTCAACGACGCTGGCTTCAAACTTCACCAGAGACAGTTCATTTGAGTGTTACTGATGCACCAGAAAAGTTTAGCTCCTTGAATATCGAGCTTGAAAGTATCGACATGCTGCGTGCCCGAAATGAGTGAGTCTAATTTGTTGGTGGTACGAGTCTGCGGACCGCTGCAAAGTGCTGTGAATACCAGAGTTGCCGGTGTTCGTGCTTTGGTTATCATAGAATTGCACAGACTCACCATCTGCTTCTGACAACAAGGCGATATTGTAGTCAAGAGTCCACAGCACTCTGACTGAGTTAACATAGTCATCTGACGTTCATGAAAGGGGTCGACTATACCACCTGGTTTCCATCTGAATATGTGCGGCTTTAGACAACGTTGCTGCAAAAAGGAAAAGAATGTAGTGATGCGCATGTCATAATACTTTTATGTTGTACATGATGTCTGTGTAGGGACCCGTCTTTCATTTCCAGTTGTGTTCGGCGGTAGATTTGGGAACAAAGCGTTCATTTCAAATTTAATCAAGGTGAAGATAAAAGTATCTTTTGGCTTCAAACTCATGCTCAAACAACATTCAGCCCTGAAGGTATGAATAATCGCTTGGCAGCATATTTTCAAACTTCTTCGACTCCGACTTGCTTCAACGCCACTTTTGAATTTCCCAAATCACATCACAAGTATCTCAACATGAACATCATCTCCTCGCTCCTTCACCATGTTGAAAGCCTCCAAAGAATGCCACACATCACATTTCCCGTCAAGTCCATTCAATTCACCTCGCCATCTCCTCGCCCTTTGTCTCGTTTCTTCTTCTTTTGGGCAATGATCGGCATCGATGCGGCGGACGGCTCGCTCTCGTTGCCCGGCTCACGTGCTGCCAAGCAAATGTCAGCTCAACTGTTGAGCTCACAAATAAAAATAATAAACCAACACAATCTCCAACAACATGAAACTCGCACTGACTGCACTCCTACTTGATGTCGCCGCTGCTCAGGTGACGCCCATTCGTCTTCGCTCGTCGCATCGAGTGCTCAAGCACAAGCACCAGTCTGAACAAAATACGGTTGATACGCGGCCGCCTGTCCCAATCGTCTACGACACTCCAGTTGATGAACCTGTCGACGTCAAACCCTGGATCATTGAAGAGGAGTTTGGACGTTCCCCGTACGATGTCTTCGAGTTGCTTGACGACCTGAGCTTGTCGTTCAGCGCGTCGTACTCTTATTCCTTCTCCATGCCATCATCTGAACCCACCGCCATCTTTTCAACCGAAGAGCCTTCTCCTTACATTCCTTTGACGGATGTACCTTCGCCAAGTCCAGTCAATATGCCGTCTGTCTCACCGATCGTTATAGTCACGCCTACACCAGCTCCATCCATGTCTACACCAACTCCATCTCTGGTTATCACACCCAATCCAACACTTTCCAAATCAGGCAAAGAACCTAAACTCCCTACGGAAAAGCTACTCACCTATTCCTGGTCACTTCCAGACGAATACACCGGATACTTTCATCTGTATCAAAAGCTAAACAAAAAGGAATCAACTTTGTTACAAACCATTCAATTGGGACCAGGCACCATCGGCTCCTCCTCGCAATATCTCCCTGAAAACGAATACATCATCCGCATCATTAACAAGAACCAAACAGTTGGATATTGTTGCTATGGGTCCTCTCCGGGATATATCCAATTCACGTATGGTGATATACAGTATGATCCCAATACTGAGGAGTATGAAGTTAAGAATGGTAAAGATGTATTTGTGGCTGAATTTGATAAGAAAGTGGACAAGATTGATGTGGAGGATGGTGTTGGTGCTTTTTATGAGTTTGATTTCAAGTTGTAAAGAGTGTGGATAAATGTTATATTGGAGTAAAGAGGTGAAACTTATAAGACGGCGAACATACCTATTGATATTCTTGGGGTTGTCGTGGCGAGTGAGCCTATGTCAATGTTGTAGTGTGGAGCTTAAAATATTGTATAGACATTGTGATTGAATGAACAGATAGCAGATCAATTCGGTAGTTCTCTAGGGTTCACGCAATAAATGTATGACTACTGGCTGGCTGCTGCTATACACCCTAGAGGTTAATCCTATAACCACTGAATGAAATGACACATATTCATATTAACTACACAAGCACAAATCCAAATAGAGTCAACGACTTAGATGATTGTGTCAGTTAACTCATATTCAAACCCCGAATCCTCCAGATCAAACTTGTTGTTCGTGTCAGGAGTCCAACGAGATGAAGAGCCATAATTCGAGTTGAAGCTTGAATTGACACTCATAAAGTCATCTGGATCATCTTCGTACTCGAGTCCATACTGTCCATACTCCAGTGATGATTCAAGGCCGGACTTTTGGAAGAAGGATTCATCGGCATACTCGAGCTCTCGTTTATTGCGCTTCTTCACATAGTTACGAGTCTTGTACAGAAACAGAGCAGTCAAGTACCAAACGTATGCTGGAAAGAGCCTTCGACTTTTTGGCTCGTATTTTTGTTCCTGGCTTTGACCGATTGTGTAGGTTGGCTGCGATGCAGTTGCTTTTGGCTGAGTTTGTGCATCTGAAGACTCTACAAGGGTGCGAGATCGCATGGAAGTCTGGGCCGACCTGAACCTTGTTGAGGCGCGGTTCTGTTTTTGTGCAAAGGATTGCAACAGTGTCAGATGATTGGACAAATACACAGTAGGTACACGAATGGAGTACTTACTTTACTCTTGACAATGCGAGGATACTCAGCATGGACGATAATGTCATCACTAACATCCCCAGCCACGAAACCCATTGGCCGAGCAGAAGCACTCTTATCAGGAATCAAGATGGCCATAGTCCACAGCATAGAAAATGCGAAGACTATTCCAGCCGCAGCAAAAAGTCCTCTGTCGGAATGCATTTCAATCGATCAAATGAAAATCAATAAGAGCTTAATAAGCAGTTCATAGGCAAGAAGTTGTGTCGATCAAGTCCAAGTAAAGTGCTTTCCATTCACTTTGACCTTCTGTGGCTTTCATGATTGAATTGGTTCAATAGTTGTCAATCGATTGAAAGCTAAACACATGTTCAGTTTTTGTTCATTCTCATTCACACATACAAAGAGTCGAATTCAATTTTAATTGATCCTTTGGCACCTCTCCACTCACTCTCTCTCCTTTATTCGTCCCTTCCACAATGGCAATAATGCGCCCGATTTACGATGAGTCAGAGGACAAACGCAGCGATCTAGCTCGTTCACATCTGCCACCAATGCGGCCTTGCTCTTCGGCAACCCAGTCCGCTCGCCACGTTTCGTTTACCAACAGACACCAAAAGCAGACCAAGACTCGCACGCGCATTGAGAAGGAGCGACCTTACTTGGAGAATACATACGATGATTCATCAGTTGAAACAATGACAAGCGCAAGCCTCTACAGCCTGCACAACCACAAGCCCAAGAAAGTAGTACCCTCCTTTACTGATTACATCTTCTGCCAAGCATCCTTCCATCATCTCGTCGAGGAAGTTAAGGGAACGTGGGAAGACGCGGCATCCGCTGTGGATCAAATCGTACACGCCTTTGTCATCTCTGATGAAGATTTGGAATTGGTCTCGGAGCAAATCCAATTGGCGGAGAAAGAAATTGATGTTATTGTACAAGCCGTCCGTGACATTGGAGTCAAAAGGTTTTAAGTTGGAACGAGCTCATTGTTCTATGATCGAGCTATTTGCACGAGTAGAAAACGTATTAGAATGTTAAAGCTACTTCTTTGTGAAGGGACGGAAGAATCGAGATTGTTTGTAGTTATCATAGAGAAAATTGTTATTGAGTTATTGAATCAATGCCCTTATCAATGTCGCGCCAAGCAACAGCGAATTCCTTACAATAAATGGGCTTGCGTACCGGAATATATGACCTCATCTGAAGTCGACGTTCCTCAGGTGTAAAATACCAGCTTTGCATGGTGCCATCTTCCCAACCTTCTAACTTGTGCTTTGTTATGTAGTAACCCCTCATTCGGTTCACGTATCCACTTAGAGTGGACCACCACGTGCCGTAGAAGACTCTGCTTTTGTAGCTTACGAGCTGGTCGATCATTCCATAGTAGTTTGTATTGATGTCTGGAATGACGTGCATGAAATCGTCCAAGAAGACCACATCGTATTTGTCCTTAAACGGCTCAAAAAAGGTTTTGTTTCCCTCATCAGTGGCTACATACAACGTAGCGCCCTCTGTGAATTCATTCTTGCTCAAATCATACAATTGATCAGCAGGCAGCCGTGTTGGTGTGTATTGAAAGTCTCCTCTCCTTCGAAAAAAGTTTGCGACAAATGATTAGATACTAAGAAAAAGATGTGATGATTATTAGTTCAAGATACAATGAGGACTTACCTCACATGCATAGCATCAAATATGCCTTCTTCCATGCTCGGTTTCTTCTTGTTCTTCCTCGCGTGATCTCTCACAGCTTCTACTACACGAGCGGCTGCACAGACTATTTCATCAACATACCTCAAATGATCTCGCACGAAACCTAGCGTGCAATTATTGAGATGAAAGTTGTTATATTGAGTCATTGGAAAGTAAACACACGAGTGAATCAAGTGCTCACGTTTACTCCAAAGATCTTGCTTCCAATCCGCAAAAAAGATAAAGGCGTAAAAGTGAGTCAACAGCCTCACACCTCCGTGAACCTTTAAATGAATCAGCTTTTCCTCTTGCAACGGTTTATCATAGATACACAAGCCTGGTCGATCAGCCAACATTTCTCTCATCCTATCTCCCAATGGTGCATCCACCGGAGTAGGATTGCCATTAAATTCTTCCAACCTGGGCTTCGGTTTGCCATACGATCCATCCATAATGGCCTTTAAAGTAGTATTGAGTTCATCAATGGACGATTGTTCTTTGGAGGCAGGAATGGCAACCGCACACTCCCATGGATCCCATGTGGGAGTGTTAGCCACACTTCGCAGATAATTGAAAAGAGGATCTGTGCTGCGCCCATTCCAATCAGTGCGGTTTCCATCAGGGAATTTCACTTCATTAGACATCTTATCCTTCAATCCACCAGTTATTGCTTCTCTTCTCAGGAATTCTTCAGTAGTAATAACTTTGAAACCTTTGTGTTCTATTGCAATTGCATCCAGATGAAAAAAGTCATTAAAGCTGAACTTGGACTTTTGTCCTTCATTCTTTTTGTCAATGAGATACATTCCCTGTTCGGGAGGCAACACCAAGGTTCGTCCCATGGCATGACTTAATACTAGTGCAGTTTCCATGGCCATTCGAATGTTGTTCCAGCCACCGTGATCTCTGTGCATGAAAGGTTAGAATACCAAAATAATGTTAAGCAGTATAGTAGCCAAGCAAAATCAGCATGCAACTAAAACAAGGGTCAACTCACGGCTCAAATGTAAGATATTTCTCGTGGCCTTCTTCATACATTGGTGAGACATAGGATGCATCAGATGGAATGTCACTCCAGAATATCATTTCGTCAATGATTTTGGCATCAGATGGACCACCGTGATCTTTGCAAGATAGGTGTGCCACAGGGTGGATTGAATCAGATGGATTGATAATTTTGTGTTGGTTGCTGCTGCTAGTTTCATTTGAGTTGTTTTCTGTGGATTGTGCCGGCGGTGACGTAGCCGGGCTGCTGCTTGGCTTGGATGTTGGTGCTGCAGCGGTATTCTCATTTGATACTCTGTCGACCTGAGCAACCTCTTTTATTACAGGTTTAGCATCTGAAGCTGTATTTCCTGTTCTGTCGGCCCCACCCTCATTTGCCTTCACTTTCTCGTCACTAGTCATTTCTACCTCTTGCCTAGCATTATCATTTAAACCAACCGTTTCCTTCACCTTATTAGCCTTGCCCCTCCGTCTTCCCCCGTCGGTGACAAAGCCCTCCAAACTTCCATGTACCCCGCCCTCTGTTTTTAATTCATGATGCGCATTATAGTGAGGATTGTGCAACCAGATGTGTCCAATGGCAAGTGCTAGGATGCAGATACCGATGAAGAGGAGGAAAAAGTCAGATCGACGACGTATTTGGCATTGTTCTTGTGAAGTTAGGTTTTGTGTGGGTTTGTCCGATATGGCTTGCATTTTCCAAACAGAGATTTGTGACAAGATTCTGAGAGCCTCGTCACTCTTCGTCCAGCTAGCGTTCGTTGACGGTTTGTTGGGCGTTGTTGTTTGGCTGGCGTTGGGGTTGGGCGTTGGTTGGTTGGATTGTGCTTTCTGGAGTTGGTGGTTTTGGATTCGATTTTAGTGTGCGCAGATAAGTAGGTACTTAACAACTGAGTTACACTAGAGTGGGTAGATAGGTTTTCACTTTTCGCCCAGGTCAGGTAGGGCTTTGGTTTTGCTACTACTTCACCCCAGCGTATAGTATTCTTTTGATGGTTCCATCACCTCACAACAATCAATAATAAGGTACACGCAAACGCAGCGCATCTATTCATACTTGAAACTAGGCTCCACTCCAGCAATATACTTGGCCGCAACAGTATTGCATAACTCTGCCATCCTCTTGGAATACCCACATTCATTGTCATACCAAGCATAGATCTTAACCATCGTGCCATCAATCACCTGAGTACTCAAGGCATCAATAATGGATGAACGTACATCGTTGGTATAATCTGTAGACACCAATGGTTTTTCCTCATAACCCAAAATTCCCTTGAGTGGACCTTCCTCAGAAGCTTTCTTTAAGGCGGCATTGACTTCTTCGACAGTAACACTCTTTTCGACCTCAAAGACACAATCTGTGATACTCGCGTTAAGGAGGGGAACGCGGATGGCAAGACCGTTGAGTTTACCTTTGAGTTCGGGGTAGATTTCGACAATGGCCGTGGCGGAACCGGTGGAAGTTGGTGCTAGGTTGAGCATTCCAGAGCGGGCACGGCGGAGGTCGGATTTTTTGGTGTTGGGCATGTCTACAAGTGTCTGATTTGTATTGTTTTGTAATAATGTCGAGTATCAGTTGAAATTGTTAGCAATAAGAACAGGTAGTCGGTACTACTCAATGCCTAATAATATAAAATATGATACACACCTGAGTACCAGTCACATTGTGAACAGTTGTGATACAGCCATGCTTGATACCGAAGTTCTCTTTAATAACCTTGACCACTGGAGCAAGACAATTGGTTGTGCAGGAAGCGTTGGTCACCAGCTAAAGTGCACATGATATGTTTGAATGATATAAGTACATGATATCATCGGAAAAGGAATGCTCAGCAGTACACAAGAAATACTCTTACCTTCAGCTCTTCACTCAACAAGCCATGATTGCACCCCAGCACAACGTTTAAAGCTCCAGTCTCCTTCACAGGAGCCGATACAACCACACGTTTTACCCCACAGGTATCAAAGTACGGAGCCAGAGTATCCACACTTAAAAACTTTCCAGTGCACTCCATCACCAGCTCGACTCCCATCCCACTCCAATCTACGTTTGTAAAATCCTTCTCTTGTGTAAAAGTCACAAGCTTTCCATCGACGGTGAACCCTTTTCCATCTGGGGTGACTTCCACCTCTTTATCCCAAGTGCCGTGAACGCTGTCATATTTGATTAGATAGGCGGCGCTGTCGACCGAACAGAGGTCGTTGACATGGATGATGTCGAGGAGGGGGTCTTCCCAGGCGTAGCGGAAGACAAGGCGGCCGATGCGGCCGAATCCATTGACTGCACAGGTTACCATGGTTGTGGTTGTGGTGCGCGTGAGAGGTGAGAGATGAGAGGTGTTGAGAGGATGATGATGATCTGACGCTCATAAGACGAATCTTCTTGGAATCTTCGTGAACGAATCTCAACAATTCTGTCTAGTTCGCGACGGCAGTTCGCGAACTAGGAGAGAGGAGATAAGAGATAGATGAGAGTCGAGACAGAGGACAAAACTGACATACGAGTCAAATCAAAGTGCAAAGTTGCAGCTAGCTATGGATGGATTAAAATGGAGAAGCTGCATCATCAAACCAACATTGAAGTTTACTGCTGCTTTAGGCATCGTTGATCCATTGGCACTATACCAAACGCCGGTTGTGGTAAACAACAGCGATGACGATAGTCTGGACGATGTATCTTTTTATATCCAAGAAGATTCTATTTGCCAAAGAGCTGATGATCACTCGAGTGCATTAAATGGTGGTTATAACCTCAATGACGAGCCAGATGCATCTAGTGGTTTGGACATGTTGCGCATAGTTAAATACACGATAGATTTTCTCCGGCCATATCTTCGAGAGAATGGTAAGCTGCAGCCAACTGCCACACTTCAACAGCATTATGCAAATTTTCAACACAAAAAAGACAAGCAGTCAAATATAGTCAGCGTGAAGCCATGGTTCAGTTATACAGAGATAAAAGATGAATGCAAAGGTTTGTGGTGGACTGCTGAAGTATCCGTGCCAGAGGAAGTAGCAGAAGACTGGGGGCTCGACCGTAGAGATGGATCCATTTCTTCAGGGCATTTACCCCTTCTTTTAGATGAATGGAAGATGGTCAATACAGCTTTTGATGGCCAGGATTTGTTATCTGCCCTTTTCGGCAAGTTCAAGGTACAATCTGATGGCGAAATAGACACATTGCTGTTCAAAAACAAGGCAGCAGCCCAAAAGAGTGCAACACTGAATCTGTTATTTTGTTTAGAACCCCCCAAAAGGATTAAGGTTGAAGCAGATCCAACAATAAACGAGTCTACCAAAAGTGTTAAGATTGAAGCACACCCAACAATAAACGAGTCGAGTAGAACCGAGCCCGTCCACCCAAAACAATATCCATTGTGGGTCAATAGACTTTTTGCACTTGGATTTGGAAGTAAAGCAGCACCAAGGTATACGTTAAACAGTATCAAACACCACGCTGCATTGAGGGACCCTAAAGGACCGATATTATCTGCAAAGAATCCATGTGTCGTAACATGTGTTATTACTTATACAGAGAATTCCTGTGGTGAACCCATGTCAATCAAAAGTGGAGATCATTTCACAAAAGACCATGCGTTTGAAGACATGATTCGCTGCGTTGAGACATCTTTCAACCCAACAAATGTGCCGTGCCAAAGCGCGGTGATTGAGGAACAAGAAAGAGATTACATTATGGCAAATTATGACCCGATAGTCTTCTATGAAAAGGCATTGCCATTATGGTCGACCGCTCCGGTTGAATCAACAGCATTTTTGTACGAACTGAAGTTTACTACAAACAACACAAGTTCGACTACAAGCAGCGAGATTTCTNTCAACAGCATTTTTGTACGAACTGAAGTTTACTACAAACAACACAAGTTCGACTACAAGCAGCGAGATTTCTCGTAACAGGACAATCCCATTTTGCAATTCCTATGGATTGGAAGAATCTATATCTACACGTATAGGGCTGATTACAGGATCAGATATATTTGACGTGTTGATTGATGGAGATCAAGAACTGTCTACCGACTTTACAATACCCAGCAGCAAAATCGATCGTCATGTTTCTGTTACAATATGCAACCGGACAGCTATTGATGTGACCGAGTTGAAAAACCAAATGCTCGATACAACTGAGCTAGATCCTGTGTCTCTGATGAAATGTTTCAATGCCATTCTACTTCAGAACGGAGGCAGAACTTATGGGTTAGGGCCAGCCAAGAGCCAAGAGGAGATATTGTCTCAAATGTGTAACAATCGATCAGACTTCGATCGCACCTATATGCTACTTCCGCTCAAGCCAAGCGAGTCAATTGGTAATCAAGGTCTATTGATTGATTGGAAAGTAGTCACTGATGTGGTGAATGATACGTGGAGTCCTGTACTTGACATTAGAGACGGCAACGAGCCTCATTTGGTGCGGAAGTCGACACTATACAACCGTTTTATCAAACAGCCCGTTGGTTTTAGAGGCAATTTATTTGTACTCGATATGGATCCGAGTTCAAATTTGACAGCAGAATCCCTACTTCAATCTCTTCTTCCAGAAGATGTGATGGAAATTGTTTCACACGAAACAAAGGCACAGTTTTACGATCGATGTGGCATTGAACTTGAAAATGCTACATATGCATCATATCATACTTGTTGTTGGGCAAACAAGAAAAGGCCGGAAGATCTGGAAAGTAGCGTGTTGAAGTACCCGCACCAAAGCTTGATAAAAGCACGGAGGGTACTTTCCCACCTCGATTCAGATTTCACCATTTCATTGGCGAAGGGCAATAATTCGTCTGCCAACAACAACTGTAAGCAACCTCCAATTGCATCGCTTGTAATTGAAGCAGGGTATCTGATTCCAGAGTTAGCAGTATTCTTGCCCATGCCAAGAGATATGTTGTATCTTGCTCATCATTCGTGCCACTTTATGACTGCTCTTGAGCGTGCTCACGACTTAAAAACAGCTAGTGCGAGACTATTGAACATGCAGCATGAAGCTGGCAATATCTTACAAGAACATACTACTTCGTCACCTACTACTATGACAAAACTGATCGATGATGCTACTAAATTAGATAGCAAGGAGCCATTGATTCGAGAAAACGAACGTCTAGAATCATTGGGTGATGCTGTTCTGATGTTTCTAATCACAATGAATGTCTTTTCGACGTGTTCACAACGATATGATTACGTGCTTGATTTCTTCAAAGAAGAGATTACAACACTTGGTAAGAACGAGGTACTATCTGCAGGAGCTACGCTCATGGGATTATCGAGATTGTCTCATGACAAAAACAATTCGATATCCTCATGGAGAAGTGCGTGCATGCCAAACCCAACTTCGCGTCCCAACAAGAAATGGAGTGTGAAGAATATCGCAGATACAATGGAAAGTATTCTTGGTGCAGCATTTCTAACAGATCCAACTGGAGCAATGGTAGTTGGCATTCTGAATGAAATCGCACCCTGTTTCAATGCAGCCAAAGGCCAGCAAGATATCAATCCAAGCCATTGGTTTAATGCAGTTAGCACGTGCATGCAAGGAGGTTATCAGTTTGAGAGGGATAGACCATGGATGTCAGAATTGAATCGGCTTAAAATGATTCTCGACGACTCATCAGTATTGTGAGTTCCAATATCTTCATCTGATACATTTCCATTTACACAAACTCTTACCAATAACTGACATGCCTGATACCATTTCTAAAGAACCACGCTCGAAGCTGGAGCAGATTCTTTGTTAGGCATCTTTCTGGAACTCTCTGACTCTGACAAATTGATAGCAAACATCAAGGCAAAAGACTTTTCATTGCTGTTAATTCATGCTGCATTGTTTGATGATAGCCTGGATGAAATGTATGGAGACGAGGGACCGGATGCAAACGGGCTAGAACAAATTGCTATTCTACGCGACAAGCTTTTTCACGTTGGTAATTCAACATTGCTGCTGAGCATGTTGAATGAAATCTATCAATCCTCAGCTGCTACCAGTGGCGATCTTCACTTCTCGAAAATATCGGTTCTCTCTGACGATGCATTGTGCTACATCTTTATCAAGAACGGACTTCAGAATTGCCTATTCGATGAAGAGTCTGATGCTTGCGAAATGTTTGCCTACCATATGAACGTGGCTGATTCGTTGGGCAAAGCGTTTTACGAAGAGAAAAACATGGCGGTGCCTCGTTACTGCGGACTCGCTGCTGGGAGACTGTTTGGTGAGAAAGGAGCTGTCTCCAGAGATATTACTGAGGAAATTGTCTTCACTTTCAAGACAATTGTAGGAGCATTTTGTTTATCAATTGGTCTGAAAGACACTTGGATCTTGGTGCGGCCACTATTTTCGGAGCTGCTGCTATTGTCACCTGATGAAATGAGGGAAACTTTTGCGCTTGTGTCGGATGTTGCAGCAAAGAACAAGAAGGGTAGCCATTGAGTGTTTGTGTGCAGCGATGTTAAGTTATTAAGCGCAATTCTTATCAATCCATTGGCCATCTAAGCATCCCAACAACCAAGAACAAGAAGACAACCATAAGAATGGATACAGCTACGCCAATGCCTACATGGTCGTGGCTCCCTTCAGACTCGACCAAGTGGCAGCAGTAGTACATGCCCATCGGGAGTCGGTACGAATCATTGATTTCTTCGAAGAGGCGTCTGTACAAACCATCATCCACCGTCAGAACGTACGATAACTCATTTCTTCTCCACGGTTGTTCCGCCTCTGATGAAATGCGACGATGCGAAGCTTTTTTACGTTTCTTGGATTCTACATTTTTATTTTCATCGCAACCTGTCAACGGGACAACTTCATTGGCATTAATGTTGCCATATCGATTGCCATTGCCGTAGTTTTCATAGCCCATGTATCCTCCATCCCCAGCCCTAGATTCAACCGATAATATCCCAGGTTGCAGATGAGAATCCATCACCAATCTTACATTGTCAACCGGAAGCCGAATCTGTCCGCTGCCTCTGATAGCTAGTGAAGACTTGGTCAAGTCGGCACGTATCTCCTCTTTTTGGCTGTCATCAACGGCAAGATTCAGGTCTAGATCTATATCAAGGTCATGGCCATACTCTGCAAGGTTGATAGCGTGTTTGTTACGTGAATACTCATTGACAAGTTTGTCGTTCAAGGCAGCATGTGCTGCAAGAAAAGCTTGGCGATGCTCAGTTGTAAGTTCGCATGTAGGTAGTTCTGGTTTCCTCTGTATTTGAACTGATTCTATTTGGTGCTGTTTAGTGGCCCAGATCTGAGGAGGCTCGAATGATGATTGTTTTAGTCTGCGTCTATATCTTCGTTCGGTCCATTGACGCCTAGCAGAGGAAGTAATAGCCTGCGTAACCTGTCTAGGATTCGCTGCTCTTGCACGTCGAAACTTGTGCTGATACCCTTCGTTGAAATATCCATTTTCTTTCTCCTCTCCATTGTGCTCATGGCCGGGAATTCTGTGTAATGGCGAGTTATTCTCTTCATTATCCATGTCATCGTAGAAGAAAGAGCATTCGCCCATAACACGTAACTCATCATCTGTTTCGCTACGAGTCTTGCTGGTCCAGCTGCTGTTTGAGTACCTAAATTTGGATTTGCCATCACCTCCTTCGTTGGCACCACAATCTTTGTCTAGGCCACGTCGAACTTCAGTTTCATCATAGGTGGAGCTACGTTGTCGTCCCATCTCCAAATCTCCAGCTGTATCCTTATCAAGAAGGGACTCATTGTAATTATTATCATCCAGAGATTTCACTTGGCTAAGCTTTAATTCTTTCTCGGTAGCTGTTGACTTGCTAGTTTGTATAGCTGACTGAATGTTGTCAACAACCTCGCGATGATAATCATGTTCCACAGGTTCATCATCATCACAATCCGCAGCTTGAGAAGAAAACCACTTTTTAAATCCATTGATAATGCCTCCTCCATGTTCTATTTCATTGTCAGTTGCTGTATCTGAATCAGTACTTTTACGTTTGTTGTCTGGCACAACATGAGGAATGAAATCATTTCTGTCCGAAGTGTTGCCCAAAATTGTAGCAGTTGCACTGACAAAGTTTGAGGATGCGTTAGGTGGCGAGGAGCCATTCCCTTGTTTTATACCACGGTGTTGGATTTCGGTGCGTAATGACTGCTGAGCATGCTCATCTGGCTGACTTGTGTCATATTCATCTTTTGGAGGATTGCTCTTAACGGCTGTGTTCGACATCCCATTTTCAATTTTATCAGGCAAGCAGCTCGGTAGATCTAATACTTCACTGGCAGTGCATTCAACAGTATCTGCAATGGCGGGGCTGTCTTCTATCGGCTCCAGCTCGGACTTCATCATAATTCACTGCTCAGTTTTTCATGCAAAAACAAACCCACTGATGGAGATGATATTTGGCCGATAAATACAACAAAATTTATCATCAGCAGCTCCGTTAGTTTCCAATGTGTCTAACACCTCCTCTCTTTGTTGCCGGCTCCACTATCTAGAGCTAATATCTACAGATGCAGAATGCATTTCCCATTGTCGCCTGTCGATGGAAGATGAAATGACAAATGACCGTTAATCTCTATCTACCATACATAGAGATAGAGCGCGGCTGAGTGTGATAACATGAGTAGATAAGTGTAGCAATACCCTCTTTTAAGCTCTCTTAGCACGTCTCTATTAGAGAACTGGAGCTGCAAAACAATGCAAATAGAAAATGCTGAGCACCTCTATAGTCGATGACCATTATTCTATTAGGCCAACAAAGAAGCTACTGGAGCACTTGTTGTATCCACACTCTGTTCAGACTTGGGACGCCGCAGCATGGATAACTGTACACTGCTCAATGGATACACAGGCAAGTCCGTCTTCACCTCACCGTCTACAGTACAGTCCACGGGACTATAAATACCCTTTACGGTACTCCGTCTGTACCTCAGTATTAAAGGGCTAGCTGTGGGTATTTTCATTGATTCCAACTTTCTCAGTGCTGCAGCATCATTCTCTACATTGCAAATGACTCCGATTAGAGCTCGAAGTGAATTGGCATGTGCAACTATCAAAGCTGTACCTCCTTCATTTGATATCGATTGATCAGAAGTTGAGTGCCTGGAATCAAAACATGCAGCATCCAACAGGGGTGTCAAGCTCTTGGCTATAAATGGCCGAATCCGCTCTTTTGCTACCATTGCCAAGCTTTCTCCTCTTGGCACGTTTTCGGTACCTCCGCAAATATCTCTATAAAACCTCAGCTCTTCTATCCGTCTGGGGTCGTTGTCATCTAACAGAGGAGGAATTGCATGCCAACTTCTTCTCCACTGCTGTACTTCTTTAGGAGAATGTCCGTGTAATCCCGCCTCAGCATCAGATTTCACCAACCCCTGTAACGATCCATAATGCCTCTCATTCAATCTATGATCAATAATAAATTGTTTTGGTACCCAATCATTACTTTGTAGTATTCGCCGCGATGCATTTGGTGGATTGTAGTACTGATACTGCTTCATATGTCGGTACTCCAGCTCCAACCTATCATAATAGGCCCACCAGCAGTGATGTGCGGTCATGCGTGCTCTGCCTAGGGTGGAAGTGAATAAGGCATCGATGTTGATACCACTTGTGTATTGTGAGAGTAGTTTACCTGTATTGACTGCCTCGGTTTCACCAATGGATGAGAGAGGTACGTCAGTCCAACCGGTGAATGTCTCGCGAGATCCCGGTGCTTTTCCGTTCCAGAGAGAGTCACCGTGACGAGTTAGGATGAGAGTGTGGATAGGTCCTGTTGGAGTCGGGGATGATAGGCCGGTCGCGAGTTTTATAGATGAGAGCATCATTGCCGTAACGAGCATTAGCAGCGATGCTAATCGTTGGCATCGTCCAAGCGCATTGTTCGCTCTCATCGAAAGAAACCGTAAGCTGCTATTAGAGCGAGTAAAGGGCACGTAAACTCTGCGATTCTACCTCGGTGATAGTCTGCTGTTGTATCGGCTGTTGCCTTCGCTCTTTTTGCTGGTTGCTTGGAGGAGCGAGAGGGAGGTGGGTGCGGTGGACGTGGGACGACCCACGCACTCCAGCTTAATTTCACCCAACAACCCACAACCTCTGCGGTTGGGCAATGACACTACTTGTACTGCCAAGTTTCTCTTATTAATTTGATTTGTCTCATCTTTACAGAGTTATCAAGGATCTACTATTTTGCCTGGGTTCATTATATTCCAAGGATCAAACGACTTCTTCAAACTTCTCATTAAGTTCACACCTCCTTCGCCATACATTTTGTTAAGATATTTCTTCTTGCCATATCCCACACCATGCTCACCCGTGCAAGTGCCTCCTACACTGATTACACGCTCTATAAGGTTCTCGTTTGCTTGAAACACTGCGTCTTTGTAATCTTTGCTGTCATCTTCAGTCATTGGCATAATACAGTGAAAGTTACCATCACCCGCATGGCCAAAACACGGACCTACAACTCCAAACGTTTTCACATCACTAGCTGTGGCCACCAACACATCCGCAAATTGAGACAATGGTACACACGCATCTGTAAGCAAAGTTGATCTTGGTGTAGCACCTTCTTTTAATGCAATGGATGAGTAGTACAGTCGATGCCTTGCTGCCCAAAGAGCATGTCTTGTGATTTCATCTGAAGCCGATCTAAAGTTTGTAGCACCAAACTCGCCAATACAAATATGTTTTGCAGCAGAGAGGTCCTCATTGACACTATTTTCAGAATGTGCACAGAACTCCAGGAATAACGTAGGTTTTACTTCCAAATGCTCCAGATTGTTTGTCTTGTCACATGTGCTATGCAAAGAGTTGTTGAATGCCTGCACACTCACTTCATCCAGCAGTTCGATTCTTGAGACTGGAACTCCGAGCATACGAATCATCGTTACTGCTTGAGCAGCAGTATGTAAATCATCAAATGCACATACTGCTGCTATCACATTATTGTGGATTGGATGTATTTTGACAGTAGCTTCAGTTACAATTGCAAGAGTTCCTTCTGAACCAGTTAAAAGAGCAGGGAGGTTGTACCCTGCAGATGACTTGAGCGCTGTTGTACCACATTTAACAATTTCAGGTTTGAACGCAGAATTGAAATCATTGTCACATGCTGGGCGTATTTTTGTAGGAGGCAGCACAGCTGTTAGTGCCAATACATTCTCTCGCATAGTGCCATATTTCACTGCAGCCGTTCCGGAGGCCCCACAAGCAACCATTCCACCGATAGATGCATCCGCACCCGGATCTACCATGAACGACAAGCCTGTGTGTCTATCAAAACCATGAATTCACATGAAATTGGACTGTCGAAGCCAGGTGCAACAATGACATTCGCGCTTACCGCAATGATTCATTGAGTGTTTTCCTCGTGACGCCTGCTCCAACCTTGACAAACAAATCACCAGTTTCAACTTCACCAATCTGTTGAAAATTCACCATGTCAATGCTAATGCCACCCTTTCTTCTAATCTTGACCTTTCTGTAAGAGTCTGAGCCATCGCTGTTCGCAAACACTGACGAAGGTACTTCTATTATTTTGCTATCTTCTGGTAACAACAGGTTCAAATGACCTTCTACTGAAGTACCTGCGCCATAAGGGATGCATGAAACAACATCTACCACAGTTACATCGCTATCAGATTGATCATCAGCTTCTCTGCAACACAAGCTTAAGATGTCTCTGATTTCTTCTACATTGGATGGATAAATGACTGCATTAGGAGGTGATGGTGGATGATAGGATTCGCCGTGAGCATGAGAATCCAGATCATATGGATTTGTTGATATCTTTAATTTTGGATGTGTTGCTTGAAGAGTTGATAGGAAGTTGGATGGCAGTCTACTCTCCTTTTGTGTGAGATGATGGTCGTCATGAATTTGTCTCGATCCTTGTTTTCTCAGTACGTGTTCACAGCGCTCGGTCACGATCTGCGAAAACAAACTCGCCGACTTGCATAGATATCGATAACTCAGGTTAGAGCCGAACCTACAAAGAGCATTCATGCCTTAATTCTCTTGGCGTGTGTGATTTTATGGTTGTTGATGGTTGTGATGGTTGCAGGATCAATTCGTCGAAATGCGATATGCGATAGGTGCGGCGTTTTATGGCGGGAACGGCATCCTCTCCTCTCTCCTCTCGCCTCGCTCTCCTCTTTGCTCTTCCTCTTCGGCTCTTCCTCGCTTCTCTATCGTACTATCGATCTTCCCATCCATTTACTCCATGGTTCACGCATCAATGATACCCGCTCTCCTGCTGTTTATCTCGCTTAATCGACATTATGCTCTAGCCCTCGCTTGGTCGTTTGGTAACGAGCGCCAAAGATTAACCAAGCGATCAATCATCGTGTCTCCATTTGCATTTGACGCAGACAAGTCAAATCTCGGGGAGTTAGATGATCAAAGAAATGAATCCTTTGTTCTAAGTAGAAGGTTGGCATGCAGACTCATATCATCATTTACGGCATCGGCAAACATATTTGGCTTGACCACATGTGTGTTGCCTCATTCATGCCAAGCAGCTACATACACTACCACCACCCCAAGTAACATTCAAACATCACTCCTAACAGCCAACGATGATGACTACATCAATTCTCTAAACCTCAAACCAGCTACCGAATCCCAACCACAAATTAAACTACCAGCATCGTACAAAGATCCATCAAAAAGTAACGAACGACGTCCACTCATTCAGGGATTAGTTTACTTTGCAGAACAACAGGCGATGGGTTCGAGTTTTCCACAAGATTACAGTGATGACTTGTTGGTGTTAACTGTACTTCCTCTGAATGGAGATGAGATATTGGCAGGTGCAAAGCTGCCTATAGCTTCGACACGTTTTCCATTTTTGTTTCAAATGTACAAAGAGAATATATTACTCAAAGGTACAACGAAAGATGTGTGGCTTGGAACGGATGGTGGAGAGCAACAAGATGTTTTTGTCGAGGCTAGAATATGCCCTAGGGACTCTGCAAAGTTCCCATGTAACGAAAGGGAGCAAAAGAGGTATGCCAAGGGTATTGCTAAAGTGGTTAGTGGTTTGCCAGGATTAGAGGAGGGCGAAATTGTCAGAGCCCCAGCGTCTTTGCCATTGCAATAAATAATAGTACATTACAGCTCTAAAATTCACCCAAAGCTTTAATAGATGTATTCTATCACGGATTAGCCGCGACTAGAACATCATGAACTCACTAACTTGGCAGGATTATTCCACCTGATGCTGTAGTTGCAATGTCAACGTCGTCTTCTGCATCTCTGTTCATTTGGAAACTTGGTTGTCCTGTAGAAAAGACAACATATTCCCACATTGACTGATGGCTCGTATCAATAACATTTCTCTTGTTTGCAACCAAATCAATAGGTACGTAACATTCACGTGTATTGATCGATGCAACGAGGAAGTTTGTCATGCCAGCCATTGCGCCATGAACTGCATTGTGAGCCAGTTGAAGACAGTAGAGATTATCGGCAGTAGATGGCGGTATACCACGAACCATGTAGGATGGATCAACGTATTTCAGCGTAAGGCCATCACCGTGTTTTGATGTTTCTTTGAGTCTATCATCTAACCCGCTTTTCAGTTTCGTGCACAGCCACGGCCCAACATCATTTAATTGTACATTTCCAGATTCATCTTTCTTCTCCTTTCTACCTGCAGCATCCATATCTTGCATCAACTGTTGACCTGCACCTTCAGCAACAACTACTACCGCCTTACCATTGGTTGATATTCTCTCAAACAAATGATCAACAATGCCACCGGGACCATCAAGAAAGAAATCGACCTCTGGTACCAAAACTAAGTCAGCCACGCAGCTACCAAGCGCAGCATGCATTGCAATAAATCCACTGTTTCGTCCCATCACCTTTACAATGCCCAAGCCATTTGGAAACCCCTCTGCTTCGACGTTGGCGACCTCAATAGCATCTCTTGCCGCATCAACGGCGGTCTCAAATCCGAACGTTCTATCAAGGAGTGGCACATCATTATCGATAGTCTTTGGTATAACCGCGACAGCAATAGCCAAGCCGCGCCTCTTGACTTCCTCGGCAATTTTGGCAGCACCCTTTACAGTACCATCACCTCCAACTACAAACAACAAATTAACTCCCTGCGCCTCAAGCGAATTAACGATTTCTATAGTGTCATGTCCACCTCTCGATGAACCCAGTATCGAGCCACCCTGATTGTGCAGATTCTTCACCAAGCTCTCATCTAAATATATCCAAGACGTGGGATCCAAAAAGCCACGATACCCCGCGCACACACCATAAGTCTCATCCACTCCATACTGAAACCTGAGGCACATCACCACCTCACGAATAACGGTGTTTAACCCCGGACACAAACCCCCACACGTCACAATCGCGGCCTTGCATTGTTTTGGATCAAATGCAAGCTCAGATCGAGGCCCCGCTAGTATGTACGCTTCGGCATTCACACCTCGGTCAAGTTCGCATTGTTCTTGATCTACGCCGCACTCAAGTGTTTCCAGAGCATTCACTTTGACCTTGGCCGCGACTACATCATTCAATTTGACGAACCACGAAGCCGGAATCTTGTCTTTTAGAGATAAAGGGTTGGGATAGGAAGATGTTACGGATATGTGGTCTACTTTTTCGACTTTCCACAGAAATTCTCCAGAGGAGATTGCGGTTGACGATTTGTGTTGGATTCGGTGTGAATGTGGTGGCGACACAAATGCCGAGGTTGCAAATATGCTGCTGATGAAGAGGAGAGCTCCTGCAGGCTGCTGCATAGCGACCATTGAGGGTTGTTTTCTACCTCTTTAAATAGAAGAAGAAATTTCTTGAGATTCTGGGAAGCTAGACGATATTTCCCGCCACTAAAAACGCATTGCTCATAGTAGCTCTGGCCCTCCATCCATCGTAAGTAGACCACCCATCACCCTACACTATTGCCATAAAGAATGCAAACACCAACCAAACCACTTTCACAACGATCGCTATGGCAATCAAATGCAAGCGCGGGTGCATCATCGACCAACTCACTATCAAAGCGATCGACATGGAGAGACATGTCCGAAAGAAGAGCCTCCAGAGCTCGTTTTGATAGTTCGTCGTCCACATCATCGCTGAACGAAGGTAGCGCTTTTCAAAGGACAATTGATGCAATATTAAGTCCATCTCGACTTGCAGGCTTGGATGCTGCAGACGTAGCACCGATCCCATACGACACATATTCATTCTTCTCCCACATATTGTCTGTTCGTGGACGAAATCTCAGTATGGTATTCTCTCCACTTCTACTGCTTCTATGCTGGGGGGTGGGCTGGCAGCTCATATTTGTTTATACAGACGACAATGAGATTCATGATTACTTGGCTTCATTACAGCATTTGGTGCTGCCTATTCTGACACCGCTGTCCTTTTTACTGACCTTCAGGATGGGTCGAGCTGCAGTTAGATTTTGGGACGCTAGGCATTCTGTAGGAATCATCATGGGAGTGTGTCGAGCAAATATAGCTACAGTCTCAGTGGGTGTCATTTCGCCTATTAAAGCCAACGTCAAACAAGTATTACAAACGAAAACTACTGATGATCAAAGCATTGACGGTGAATCTAGTACTCAGATGCCTGGTGACCTCAAGCCAGAAGAGGACGGCTCAATTGAACTCCTGTGCCAGTACGCTCGATGGCTAGCTGTGTTTCCAATAGCAGTGAATCATCACGTCCGTCCGCAAACAAGGAAAGGGTGGAATCAAGAAGAGCTATACAAAAAGTACAGATATGAGATAGGTACTCTCCTATCTGACTGTGATGCTCGAAAAGTCATCATGACAACTGATAACGAAAGAGGTTTGCCCTCCTTATCCGGTGGGACGAGAGTACGCGATTCACCTCTCGTTGTTTTAAATAGACTGCATCAACTGGCTTATGAAATCGCTTATTACCAAGCATATAACAATGACAGATGGTCAAGTGCACCAATTCAAGCAATGTTTTATCAACAAATAACAAACCAATTGAAAGAGCTCACGGATGCATATGGAGCTATGGAGCGAATCAAGAACACTCCGCTACCATTTGCATATGCCATTCACCTTCGCACTTTTCTGCTATTGTATCTATTTTTGTGGAATATGATCAGTGTGGCTGAGTACGGATGGGTCTCGATACCATTTTTATCTCTGTTGAACTGGGCCTTGCTTGGAATAGAAGCCGCGGCTGTAGAATGTGAAAGTCCATTTGAGTACAGAGAAAACCATCTGGCATTGGGAAAAGTAGCAGTGTTGATATCGAGAAACATTGGGCAGGCCTTGAAAGAGTTGACTGATGAGACCGTTACTGCTTTGTGAATCCTCTATGTCAGTGATATCTTTCATTTAGATGGTCATATACCTGCCACTAGATGATATCCAGCCATTGTTTCAACCTGTCTTCAAAGTTTCTCTCGTCTTTTTACTTAGACTTCCCCAGTAGCACTCATTCTGCAAAGTTCAGATATATTATTGCACTTTGAGCTGATATCTCTTCGTCTCATTTAGTCTAGAATGAAATGATAAAAGTATCATTGGTGACATTGGCGAATCATGTCATCGACACAGGGACCAAATCAAAGTATCATTGGTGACATTGGCGAATCATGTCATCGACACAGGGACCAAATCTGCTAAAACATGTATTAAGCATTGTTGGCATTTACATACAAGTAATGATCATTGACTGTTGAAGAGAGTGACACCTTCATGATCAGAAGTGAAAGTTAATAAAAAGGAAGTATAAAATCTCCTTCTGGAAACGAAGGCGGATAATCTGGCCGATAGAGTTCCATCACCTTTTTAAGTTCTTCAATCCTTTTCACATCCCTAGTGCTTTCCTCTTGCTCCAACAATGATTTGTGCTCAATCTTTGCATTCTTTCTTCTTACTGCGCGTTCATCCAACTCCTTCAAACTTCTTTGACTTTTCATAAACTCGTGGCCCATTAGTGCTTTGGGGCTAAATACATCATTATTATCATGATGCAATTTCGCCACTACAGCCGCAGAAACCCATGCATCCCGAGCAGCATAGCTGATTTGCTCATCAGTCAAATGCTTTGTACCCCAGTTGGACATTTGTAGTTTCTTACTCTTTTTGATCTCAACACCAAGGACTGTTTTTGCTATTTCACGCAATCCGATTCTTCTCCCTACGTTGTAGTTGGGTAGAATGCAACCTAGGTCAAATCTAGAAGTCATTTCCCATAACAATTGTCCATTTTGCACCCCATCCGATTCATTTACAACCTCTTTTGACCAGCGATACAAGTCTAATGCATCATCGTCAATCCCAACCCCTACTTTTATTATGTTTGGATTGTTCACAACATCACGGATTACCGACGGTGCATTTTTAGCACTTCCATCACCAATTGTCGCCAGCTGAACAATCAGACACGAATCAGGTGTAGACAGTTGAATTGTAGCTGGCCCATCTGGCAGTGATGCCCTTTCTGGCCTCCAAGGGGGCTTGGCAATGGTTTCAACATCAAATCCCAAAACGGAGTAAACTTTGGAGTCGTCGTTATTTGCTTCATTGAACGAAAGCACATGTTCATACAGCCATCTTCGTATCACACTGGAATCTTTAGTGGTAAGAACAGTCAACTCGGATGCCCCAACAGGCCCACCTAAAGGAGGGGCGGTGTGGCTGAGCCCACCAGCTGCTCGCGGCTCCGGTCGAAACCTTCGTTTGTTCTGCTGGGGTCTCGATGGACTCGACACCTCATTGGAGCTGTCACTGATGGCGAATGCACACCTCTTCTTTGTTTCAGGCGCGGTTGCTGCAACGGAGTGTATACCCTCGCTCATGCTAATCAAACAGCTGAATATCAGAAGCAGATGGAGGCACATAACAATTTCTCTGCCTACTTTGATGCTGCCAACATGTGGACCGAGTTTGCTGATTCTCTTTTGTGGATGTATGGTATATGGTATGTGAAGCGGAATACTTACTTTTCTGCTTAGGGTCTAGTCAAAACAATGATTTATTAACAATGACCTACGATAACTACATAGGAATCAGTACTGAAATTGCTCTTCTAGA
>JALLPI010000314.1:0-22799 GCA_036939935.1 Cyclotella atomus | reverse complement strand
TCATAACTGTCATCAATACTTCTGATGACAGTTCACTGTTTTCGATGGGTTCTTGCTGAAATGTGCTTTCTTCATGGAATTACTCGAAGTCTTTGCAAGGGTCATGTCGAGTTTATTATATGTTATAATCATCGTAATGCAAGCCTCGAAGGTCTATGTATTAGTCATGTTTACATAACGTACCTACATGATATGACAACAAAGTGGCCAAATACCCATTCTAGAATTTGTTTATCGGCAAGTAAAATCATCAAGGTGGAAGCATCTTTACGACGATGCAAATTCAATCTCGGGACGGCAATCCTTGGTTCTGCTTAATGTATGCCGATTCGATAGTCTCGTGAAGGCGAGGAGGTGGAATATCGGATACATCGCATTGGAAAGGGGCGAAGAATGCTGCTGCCTCTTTGGCGTGATATGGTGGTTGTGACATCCTGTGCATACCGCATTGCTTGCATAATCAGCCGGTTTAATGAATTTGGCGCCACAATGCGAAATCAGAGCGCCCGCATGCAGAGAAGCCTCTACATAAAAAAACATCAATGCTCAATGTGCCTCAATGAAGCAACGCCACATCATCACATCGCCCCTTCTCCTCTGTCTCCTGCCTCTCATCACACCCACCTTTATTGACAGTCCTGCCATTGCACAAGCAGCGTTTTCATCATCTTCAATCCGCACAATCAATCACTATCAATCGATTGTATCCTCCATCGCCATGATGTCGTCGTCAAATAACATCCTTGAATCACCCTCGGCCGAACGAAACAAGGGGCCAATCTACGATATGGTACTTTCTCCTATTGTATTACCGCATCTACTCAATGATGATACTTCAACAACTACAGCTGCTGCTGACAATAACAAAAAGTCTCTCAAAGTACTCGAATTGGCAGCAGGATGCGGTGTACACACTATACACTTCACCCAATCCATTCTATCCTCTCATCCCTCATTGAACTTGGAATGGATACCATCCGATCCAGACGAAGAGGCACGTCAATCCATCGATGCACGTGTATGTGCCAACGCTAATCTATCTTCTTGTGTACAACATGCCAATGGGTGGATCTTGGGTAATAGAGGAGGCACGGCTTGTCAAGATGGTATTCGTGATAAAGGCGATGCTGGATCTTCTTCTGCCGGTATGAGCAGCAGCAGCAGTGAAGGTAATGGTGTGGATTATGAAATGTACACAAGCTACTTTGATTTATTACTGTGTATCAACATGATACATATTGCACCGTGGGAGGCTACATTGGGATTGATGGAGTGTGCGGGTGTGATATTGAGGAGTGGGGGTATTTTGATGTGTTATGGTCCGTATAAGGTTGATGGGACGGCCGTGGAGTCTAATTTGTGAGTAATGTTGTGCATATGTGCTTTTTTACTTGTACAACTCATGCTGTGCTCTTAAATGCAAACTGCATCATTGCAACCGAAAATCCACAGAAAATTCGATGCATCATTAAAATCGAAAGATCCATCCTGGGGTGTACGAGATTTGGAAGCAGTTGTTGAAGTTGCCAATGCTAATGGATTGGAGTTTGTACAGAGTGTGGAGATGCCGGCGAATAATTTGAGTGTATTGTTTTGTAAGAAGTGAAAGTCATGTCGATGGTACTGTACAAGTAGAAGGACGTAATTGCATCAACAAACAGTTTACAACGCATCAAGTGTTTTGGTACGGCATTGATTCCTTTAAACTTATCATCTCATATGCACATCTGAAAGAAACTTTGTTCTGAACATACGTCATTGTTGATGATGGTCTCATTACTATTATTTCAATCTCTTGAAAATCGCAACGAAAAATCCACCCGTGTCATTATCTTGAGGCAAAAGTCTCAAGCATCTATCCAAATGAAGCTCGTCAATCTTACTCGACTCCGGAGGCCACAATGTCACATTGGTATCCATACCAGCCTCTTTCGCATCTCTCTCATTTGCATAGAAGGAAATACTCCCACCTTCCTCTACAATATCACTACTTTGGTCATGGTAGAATCCAACTTTCCAATCCACAACACCCGGTCTGCGTATAAACCCCGACAACAAATCGTTCGGCCAATCCACAAGTTCAAATCTCCTACTATTTCCGCTTTCATTCACAACTTGTTGCAAAGCCGCAGCAACAACCGCCTCATCTTCCACGGGATTCAAACTGCAAGTAGAATAACAGACAAATCCACCCACTTTCACCAACGTCAATGCTCGATTCAATATCTGCACTTGCAAACCGTGAAGCTCGTTGGATACACCGGGAGTCCACATGGGCAAAATATGTTTGTCTTTTCGTATCGTCCCATCGCCACTGCAGGGTACATCACATATAATTGCATCGAATAAATTTCCCGATTTGGGAGGAGGGAACGAAGAAGCATCGTAGTTGGTGTAGGTGACTCGAGATGTGTAGTGTTTTGGGAGGCCCGAGCGAGATACGGCATCTTTGAGGCTGTCGAGTCTACCGGCGTGGACGTCATTGGCAATGATTCTACCTTTTCCACCTTGGGCGACTATTTCCAAGGCTTGTAACGTCTTGCTTCCGGGAGAAGCGCACAGGTCCAAACATTTGGCTCCTGGGGTTATTGCATGTACGTGTTTTAGAGCTAAGACGGGAAGCATGCTTCCGATTTCTTGACGGGCGATTGATCCATTGGTACTTGCGCTTACTATAAGTTCTTTTAGTTGGGGAATGGTACCGAGATTGGACTTGGACAAGCCGGATGATTTTGTGGATTGGTATATCGACTTTGATGGATCGTATGACACTGGTGTAATGTGATGTGTGTATTGTTTTGCGAGTGTTTCTTTGAGTTCTTCTGTCGATGAAGATTCATTCTTTCTGATGCGAAATGTAAGTGGTAGAGGAGATGCCAGAGCAGTTACATAGGAGGCCAAGTGACGATGGTTTAATTTGGAGGCAAAAGCTTGAATCAATGGATTAGACGAGTCCTTGTTTGATGCCGGTGCACTAATGTTGCTGATTTCATCATCAACAGGAACGAATTCGTTTGCAATTGAAGTTGCCTCAGCACAAGATTCTTTGACTGTAGATGTTTTTGCTTTCTTCTTCTGCCGCTTCTTAGCAGCACGAGACATGCCTGCACCCACTTTGGGTGGAACTGCCTTACTGTTTGAATTCATCAATTGCACAGACGTCGTGCAAGTATTGCCAGCACCTTCAAAGTCGGCAGCATCTGCTACAACTCCACGAGGCTGACTGGCATAATATTCTAAGAACAAGTGATATCCCGCACCGGATTTCCGATGCCATAAATCAATTGTCTTCTTTTGTGCGATTCCAACGCCTTTTCTTGCATCTGAGAGAGGGTTGGAGCTGCTGGGATTTCTACTTCTCTTGGGCATGTTGGAGCAAACACAAAGCGAGATGGAGAGGAGATGTTTTGGTGTCTGATGAAGTCTGATGGCCGGAGAGTACCTTTTGGACTTTTAGCTCCTCTAGCTATTTCCTTAAGATTCAACAAATAATCAACACTCTTCTCTTAAGCAAACTAATGGATAGCGCAACAGATGAGCACGAAATAGCAGCAGCATGTGCCAACTGTGGCAATGAGGAGCATAATGACATGAAATTAAAGGCGTGTGCTGCCTGCAAGCTCGTGAAGTACTGAAATTGCGCATCGCCCTCAGCACAAAAAATCGTACAAGAAACGAGCTGATGGACTGCACGAGAAAGCTTTGTTTAAGCAGCCTCCGAGAGCTGAAGACTGCCCCATCTGTTTTCTACCTCTGCCAGAAGCAGTTTCTGATGGGGGACAAGCTTACAGGAGTTGCTGCGGGAAGATGATCTGTACTGGGTGCTCGTATGCTGATGCAATACAAAATCGCTATGGTTGTCCCTTCTGTAGAGCACCACTTGAACATTTTGCGGATTCGTTCGTGTTGCTCAATAAACGGATAGAAGTCAACGACCACGAGGCGTTCTATGAAATGGGATCTATGTACTTTGAAGGCTACAACATCGCACAAGACAAATCAAAGGCATTAGAGTACTACATTCGTGGAGCAGAGCTTGGTTCCACAATGTCTTTGTATTCTGTTGCTTACGCTTTTGACATGGGCTAAGCACTGCTATGAGCTTGCTGCAATGAAGGGCCATAATTCATCACGATGCAACCTCGGCATTGAAGAAGCAAAAGGTGGTAATTATTGCAAATCCCTGAAACATTGGCTAATTTCATGCGGACGTGGGCATAATGCTTCTTTGAAGAATATAAGACGGCTCTTTATGGAAGGTCGTGCCACTAAAAAGGACTATGCGAATGCTCTGCGGTCATTCCAACAGTACATTGATGAAATCAAAAGTGACCAGAGGGACGAGGCCGCAGCGTTTAATGAAGATTTTAGATATTTACCTCAGCAGGAGAGTAGCATCGAGGAAGAACCTCAACAAGATAGTTAGTAAGATGAAAGGAACCCCTACCGTTAAACTTGATTCAGCTGATGATGGAATCAATCTGATCAAATACACAGCAGCAGGATTTCAAAAGTGCTACATAGCTTACTATCACATCTGATCAATAACACTGGCTCTTATATGCATTTTACATGAACTTCATCTTAAAACAAATTGCAATGCAGATCACAACAATCATAATACGAGTCATCCATACAACTTTCTACACAGTGGATGCTTAACAATGAATGTCTCTTTCCTCCCACACACAATAAAGGTCTCCTCCTCCTTCTATACATCAGGCTCGTTTTCAGACTTAACAAGTCTATCATTTAGAGGCTCATCCGAGGTAGGCTGGTCTTGCTGTTGCTGCTGCATCATCACATCACCTTGAAGCTGATGTTGACCATTCTGCATACCATTCGGCGACGTATTCATCATATTACCCGGCATGTTGCCTGCAGGTATACACATATTGGGTGGCATGCCCATCATGGGGTAAGGAGGAAAGCCATATGGCATATTGTTCATAGTATTGTTTCCACCGAAGAAATTGCCTTGGAATTGTTGTCTGGATGGTGTATTATTATTGGCATTATTTGCGTCATTGGCAGGGGAGTCTTGATGATTGTCACTCCCTTCCATCATGTTCATGTTGGGGTAATTGCCTCCTTGTTGACCGCTCATAAAGTTGTTGAAAGCACCTTGTTGAGCAGCGAACTGTTGAGCCATCATCATGTGAAAATACTGTTGCTGCATCATATTCATGGGTGGCATGTTCATATTCATATTTCCAAAAGGCGGTTGATTCATATTCCAAGGCTGAGAAGGGAATCCAGCTCCCATCATATTCGGAGGAAACATCAAACCGTCTTCCATATCAGCATCTTTCCTCTTGTTACCCTTTTTGCCCCTCTTCTTTTTACCATCCAACATGGCAGCAGCCGCAAGAGCCGCAGCGGCGGCAGCGTGGGTCGTCCCCCCGCTTGCCATTGTGGCGGCAGCTGCACCGATGACATCTCCGTGAACTACACGATACTTCATACGGAGTATCACGTCCGGGGCATCTCGGGTGAAGTATTCGTTGTAGTAGGCTCCTAATTCGGCTCCGCGTGCGATGCGGGTGAAGGACCAGCGTTTGAGACGACGAGTGAAGCTAGAAGATGAAATTGAAGTGATGAGAATGATGAGATAGAGAACAGCATAAAAAAATATCCCTAACTGAAACTAGAGGAACAAGCAGTGAAACCGAAGAAAGCAGGCAGCCAAAATGAAGTAATACAATCAACAATCAACAAAGAATTCACTCACAAAACAACACAATCAATCAACGCAACACCAACAACTCACCTGGTATACTTGGTCCCCTCAAAATACCTCGGCAATATCTCATCCCCAAACCGATTCTTATCATGTATGGCAAACCCCCGTCCGTGGGGCAACCACGAGACAACATCGTCGGTATCCGGATCCGATACAATTTGATAGAGGAGTTCGGGGAAGGATATGGCAGGACTGTCGGAGGTGGGTTTGCCGTCTCCCGAGGGTTTGGCATGGGCGGGAGGTTTGTCGTCTGCTTTGTCGTCCTTGATTTTGGTGTGAACGACCGGCGATTTGTCTTCTTCGGGCGATAGACCATCTTGATGGTCGTGCAGTGTCTTGACAATGGATTGGGCTACCTCGTCGATGCAGCCCGGGGCGACGCCTGCGGTGACAGTCTCGTCTTCCAGCTCGGTGGGCATTTTATGGACGGTGATGGAAAAGATGGCGCGTTTGGCTGATGACTGATGGATGATCCGGTGATTGAGATTGTGTCGTGTCGATGTGATAGCTTGGTGATCTTGAATTGATAAGGGTTTGGACTAGAGAGCGTCGCAATTGACACGGGGGGGGGAACAACGACAGCGGTGCGGGTGTGGATGTTGGCTTCGGTTTGCGTTGAGATAAAATAATAGAGAGTGAGAGGGCTACTTACTGTATTTTGCTTGCTATCTCTAGCTGCAAAGGAATCAGTAACACTCTAGTGTGGCGACACAGAGAGAAGTCACAACCACACCACCACCATCATCTTCACCAAACTTGGCACCGCTGGTGCATGTTGTCCAAATGCAACAACTGATGCAAAGAGCTAAGAATGAAGTATTCCTCAAGCTGCACTGTAAGGTTGGTACTGGCATACACAGCCTTCAACCTGATATGCATTATACTTCTATCACAGTAATACTAATACTAATGTTGCTGGGGGAGTTTAAGTATCAAGGTCCAGCAACCCACAGAAGAGAGGAGTTCAAGGCACTTGTTGTATTAAGACTAAGTATCTGAGGAATCGCGGAGGCAGCCGGCTGACCAGCTGAATGGCCATGTTCAACTTGAAGACACATCAATATGGCAGTGAAGGATAAGTGTCCTGATACATCATGCATTATCCAATGTAAGGGCTCTTGCTCTTGTGTCTCTTGTTTTGCATCCAGATCCAAATACAAAGAACACAAAAAGCAATTATGTGAAGCAAAGTATCAACAAACAGAAACTATCCACCAACACAAACAGATGAAATGCACAACACATCATGCAGTGGGAATTGATCCTCCTCAATAATTAGCAACAAGCCAAAATTCTTCGAACATGCTGGGGCTGATAGTTGTAATTTAAGTTAAAGTTGATTTCGATATGCGCTGCTAGCCTTCCTTCAGGGGAAGAGGGCGATTGGACATACGCCTTTGGCGACTAACAACTGGTACACTTCACACTTCCTCTGTTTCTGATTACTCGTTGTTAATGTGTCCCCTTTTTCCTGACCTTGATTTGAGTCACTACCATAGCAGTTCGAAACTCTTGAGACTGAGAAATCCTCTGGACATAGAGAAATTGCTAATAATCACCGTGCTGAATCAACCACTTTCAACAGCTTTCAACACATGATAACAAAAGCCGATGGCCGATTTTTCCAACATCCCACTGTAACATTTCCTCTAAGACACATATAGAAGCAGGGAAGTAAAGATTATATATCAAACATCAATGCGGCTGATATTTGCAAATCACTGGCTTGTGCTAGATAGATGTTATGGTGTGGCAGTTAGCAAGAAGATAGTCGACTTTTAGACAGTATATCGCCGATTGGCTGATTCTATGCACTTCTATGATAAGAAGCAACTTTTGTGCTGGAAGCATGGTTTTCGCCTGCAGAGCTGTTGACCCCCGTTTTACAATCACAATCACAATCACAAGCCACAGCATTTAGATTATGATTTCTCCTGCTAACTTCGCCCATCCATCCCTGCGGGAGGATTGTAGATATTTTTAGTCGTTCTGCTTGTGTGTTTTACGAATAGATCACGATCACAGCTACAATTTGTCGTGCTCAACCTTGTCGTTTTATCCCAAAGATTTCAATCAGTCTCCACCGTTTCATGTGGGAATTGGTAATAAAAAAGTCCTGCGGTTGGAAGGACAATCTGCTGATCGTATTGTTAGTCTTCATTGCCGAACATCCATCACTCCCTCTCTTCTCAACCCACCACCACAACCAACAAGCGCCAGCCGAGAAAATCGAGCATGGCCATCAAGCCAAGTCAATAATTGGTTGCATGATCGATTGAAGGAGGAGGAAACACAAAAAGGTGAGCAACGAATACGGCAGACGGCAGCCTTATTGAGGTGTGGTGTGATTGATATGAATATGCAGCAACATCGATTCCAACGATTTTAGTATACCTCGTCCTTTGTAGGATATCAAGATAGAGTCATATTGAACTGCATCATCAGCCACAGAAGAACCATCTAATCATGTCATTCAATCCACTTGATGCAAATGAGCTCCTGAAGTGTTTATGGGAGCAGCTTCGCCACCAACAAAATGGTGTTGTATCAAATGTCCATCGGCATCCGCAGTATCAAGTCCCTGCACCCCAAGTCTCAGCAGAACAGTTGAACGCTTTGAGTAGTATAATAGTAGAATACCTCAAGACTTGTGGTGCTTTGGCTTCAAACGCTGCAGCTACACCACTGTCAATAAACAACGCTGTGTCTGGCATACAGCTATCGACTGTGAATTCAAGTGTTAATGGGTAGTACTTACTCACTTTGGTCAATAGCATGAAGTCAGAAACTACGCAACACATGAATCCTGGGCAGTCTGCTAGAAATGCATCTCTTTCTGCGACACTTGCTGCATCCAACAGTTCGCCTCCCATATTGGCTTCAATGCCACTTCATGGACAGCAATCGAATGCATCAGTAGCACAGCAGCAGCAGCAGCAGCAGATTGATCAAGCTCCGAGTCGGACTCCTACCAGGCGGCATACGTCGACGCCTAAAACTTTCAGCTTGCCAACCCTACAGATTTGGAATTTGGAACAGCTTGGTAAGCTCTATCTACTGTAGAGAAAACACAATGACAATCGCATGACCTAACGTTTCGTCCTCTTTAGAATCACATGCCAAAACTTTCGAAGAGACCAACCAACCCATTCCCAATGTTGTCAAAATCTTGCTCCAAGATGCTCGCCATAATGAAGAAAAGCACTGTGCTAAACGAATCTCAAATCGCAAGTCTGCCACAGTGGCGCGTGCTCGCAAGCGACAGCTTATCGATGAATTGACTGTGGACAATGGAAGGATGAGGCGCCAGGCACTTATTCTCTCGTATCTACCAGATCCCGTGATTGCCATTGGTCTTGATGGTGAAATCAAGTTCTGCAATATGCAAGCAGCACGAGTACTCAAACACAAAATGAAGGACTTGGAAGGAGCTAGAATCAATGACGTATTGGTACCGGAGTCGTGGCCTGTTATGTCCTGGCTCATTCAAAACTTGGTTACTGTGGAGAGAATTGCTGCGGCTAGGGTAAGAATCACTGATAGCGAAAGTGGTGAAAATGGCGAGGATCAATCATTTATTGTAAAGGAAGTTAATGTCAACGGCAATGACGAAAATGTAACAGATTCGTCCGGTGTACGTGGCGGTAGCCGGTTTGATACTAGTTCGAATGACAAACCACCTTCTAAGAAGAGCAAGACCGCCGTAAATGGAGATAAGAATGTGGATGATGTACACGGAGAGGGTGCGAGCCATCATACCATGTACCATGTACGAGTCACCATTTTACACGGAGAGAGTGCGAGATGTACAGCTCAAATCCAGATACGATTCCAGATTAAATTGATTAATATTAATATCTGCTAGTGAACTGAATGATATCATTTTCCATACATGTATAGGTACATAATTGAATAATATCACCCATGGTGACCAGGAAGTGCCACGAGGTTTACAAGTCATCTGTAATTGATGGCACTAGGCACTAACAGTAGTTGGAGCTGCCCAGCACTTAAGAGTGAGAGCCGCCTTGTGCCTTTATTCGGTGCTTTTGGGGTCTCCCGCCATTTTACCCACCCCACCCGTCACTCCCCTGTCCTACTCCCCTACCAACTCCTCCACCTCAACCGTTTCATGCTCATGGCTGAAACCGAGTCCAATCAAGGGATCAAAAGAAAGGGACCTTGCAATGCCAATTCACCAGCCAACCACACTGAATCGCCCAACAAATTTGGATATCAGCTGGTATCTCTCGGGGAATGGCTTGCTGGATCCGCAGAGCAACAATCAGCTGCAGCTGGACCGTCGCCACTGCCAATGGTGGATCTACGAACACAAAGCGAATACAGCACCCATTGTCTTTTGTCCACTCAAGTTCCCATTGTGAATCTACCACTCTCTTCGCTCTTATCTGGCGAAAGATCCTGCGAGCTTCCACCTCGTCATGTAGAATTTGCAATCCTAGTTCCACGTGATTACATCTCATCCTTCATAGCATCAAGTGAGGCAACATCCTGTGATGAATGCATCATTCATCAATTGTTCTTTGCCACGAAAAGTAAATCTACCGCCCAGACGCGAAAGCCGTGGTTGGTTCGTCAGATTTTGTTGGAGAGTGGCGAGGATTTTTGGGTGGATGCCGAGCGATTGCAATTGTTGGTTGAAGAAACGACATCAAAACATGATGAAGATGATGCAGAATCGTCAGAATGCAGCACTTTGTTTTGTAAATTGCCCAGGCTGTGGAAACCCGATCCACTTGTTTGTTCAGATATGCTTCCCATGTTGAAAGAAACGATTCAACAACACATGCTCACGTTGAATCAACAAATTGATAGAACTCGTGTAACTGGAATTGTATTAGATCTAGGCAGTGGCGCAGGACGAGACATTTGCTTCCTAGCTGAAGAATTAAAACACTGGCATCAAAATACATTTCATCAGAAACTGACATCATCTACAACAGATGGTGATACATTATCAGCCAACACACAATTTCCAATTCAATTCGTCGGCATTGACAATCACAAGGGAAGCGCAAAACGCTGCCTACCCCTATGGAAATATCGGGGTGTACAAGATATCACATCCTCCGTCAGTTTGAATTTGGAGAAGCTTAACGAAGTCGCCGACTATTTCTCATCCACCATCCCATTCTTCTCATCCACCGATGCCGCTTCCGATACATTTCTATGCATCTATGCCATTCGATATCTTAATCGAAAACTATTGGCACTGCTTGCCCATTCTTCATACAAATCTACACGACAGATCAACGAGGATACAGCATCACAACAACAGCATTTCATATCTACCAATCATACATCGATCCGACTCCCCAAAGGAACCATCATCGCCATAAGTCACTTTTGCAAACCATCATCTTCTACGATATGGGAATTTGACCATCCGAAAGAATCACAGGTGTTGAGTCGATGGGAGTTACGCGACCTGTTTTGCAGCGTTTGTTGGGAGATTGTCAAGGATGAGATTTGTTTGGATGGTGATCATGGAAGGAGTTTGATACAGTTTGTGGCTGTCAAGATTGTTTGAAGATGAATGAGGAAAGTCAGATCTTAGTCAGCCCATGACTGTATTCTTTGCGCCTAACGGTAAAAGTCAAAGAGATCAGTCATTGGATATCAGTAATTTGAATCAGCTTTGATCTATTTCATGTGAATCTAATCATTCTACGATTATATCCTAGCCTATATTATTATGATGTGCGCAACTGGATCCGTTCCAATGGCATTGTGCTCATGTGTAACTCGTGTTGTCTCACGATGCAGCAACAGCTCTCCAGAGATCGAGTGAAGCGAAAATTTCTGATTGATCCCGAGCTGATCAATTGACACTTCCAGGTGCTGATGTTGTTGTCGTATTGTAGTTTGAGAAAGAGAAGTTGATGAATCTCATGGAATTCAATAAGGGAGTTCTGGAGTTCAATATACTTCGCAATGGAGCCTATGCAAAAGCAAGATCGAGCTATTAGTAATTGTTTCTACCGTAAATGTGATGATTCACATATTCATATTCATATATAATCTTTACCTGTGTTGCCTGCTTGATGGGCGATTATGATGGCGATTTTGTCGGCTTCTTTGTTGGATGTTTGGATGACAATGTGAAGGCAGGTAATTTTTGAGACACTTGCTCGTCTATTTGATTGCCAGGGCTAGTTTGGCCCCGCTTCACTTGGGCTGGCAGAAGGGCTGAAAATCATTGGACTATTACTCGGACTTATGGTTGGTTCTTTGGATGGAGAATTCAAGTAGAAAGGGCTTGGTGAGATACTTGGCCCATCAGATGATAAACTTTTTGATGTAGGAGCTATTGTTCCATCGCAGTAGCCCGTGACTGCCCATCCCAAATTGGAAAATTGTCCCGGCTCGTACTGATTGCAATACACGTCATTGGGAGGTTGGGCACATTCGTAGACAACTGCGTTCCCGGCTCCTGATGCAACGGACACCTTGTCACCAGCTCCATAATTGCCATTAGAAGAATAAGCTACAGGGCATCCAGCTGCATCGCTTGGCGTGGATGGCAAAATTGTAGGAGCAATGCTTCCATCGCAGTAGCCAATGATATCCCAGGCCTGAGCTGAGTTATCACCCCCAGGCTCGTAACCGCTCACTGAGCACCATTGAGAACCAGGCCAGCTTTTGCACCGATACACAACCCCATTCATCTCAACTGTATCCCCTTCTTCGTAAGAAGTGCCAGCAACAAAGATATCGGGACAACCCTCTACGCTTGGACTGGCAGAAGGGCTGAAAATCGTTGGACTATTACTCGGACTTGCGGTTGATTCGCAGTATTCAACAGAGTCAAATTCAATGAGATGCCTCTTGGCACAAACCAAGTCTAATGAGTAACTGGCTACAATCACTTCTGCATCATCTATCAAGGTGAAATTTGCCCCGCCTAAATGGCAGAAGCACCAAGTTGGATCAGGTGCATATCGGCACTTGTGCTGACCAATGTAGATTGTGCGGACTGGCAGCACTGACCCTAAATCAACCTCCCACCAGGCATTTGTATCATCTTTTCTAGTATGACTGAATGAATATTCGTCGCTGCCGTTTATAGCCTCAGACGCAGGCGTGCTAGCTTCAAGTGTTGTCGATTGGCTTGATGTTTTCCCCGTTGCAAGATTTGATCCAGTGGAGGAAGAGAAAACTTGCAAACTAAATAACTGGATGTATTGCCCGGATAATGCTTCGATCTTAACTTTGCGGGCACTTGGGACACACGAGGCTACTGTGGCAGTGTCTTGTTTGGTTGAAAGAACGGATAGGACGAAAGTAATCTGGAGGATGCAGCATCTGAAGTTCTTCGGTGGCATGATGGATTATAAATGTGAAACGTTGGTTGTCGTAGTGCATTCGCGAAGTTGGCAAGACTGCACTCTGTTTTCAGAATCCACCTTCGTCACAGAAGTCTTCAGCTGCTTCTCATGTTCATCGGATACTACCAAACGATTTTTGGGTACAGCTATCTACAGGTCCTGTGGATGTTTCATGCATCAGTATCTATGATCGTGCTTCCTTCTTTATTGCAACAATCGGAGACTTAAATCGGACACAGGGATGGAATCTACCACAGATGAAAGACCTCAAAAGACATTCGGAGGCTGTTTGTTGCAGACACGAATCTGCCAAACAGCGGGATTCTGCGGAGCGGAGATGCAAGGAGAGAGAGCTCCCCAGTTCTCTCTAGAGAGCTGTAGATTGTCGGCAAAATGGACAATCAAGCACAGGTCGGGGCAGTTAGAAGTGGTGTTTGCGTGGCTCTTCTGTTTAGGAACAGAAGAGGCTGGGTTCTGGGCTTAAGTAGATATAATGTCTTAGGTCGCGTGAGCACCGCAGAAAAACGAATCTCACTCTCAACTTATCACAATTCTTGGCGGGAAAAAGTATGCTAGAAGCTCGACTCAACTCTTAATCCAAATTTCCAATCGCACGTTTTTTTCTATGGTGACGTGAGTCATTTCCCTTGCCACCAAAAATTTTCCTATTGAATTCCTGTGTTCAAAATGGTGAGTGTCAAAATTATGTGACTCAGTCATCGGTATCTTGTACTCCGATCTCCATGTAGAGAGGAATTGGTTCGGAAAATTTTCGGGTCACAAGGGAAATAAACGGACGTATTGAAATTTGTAGTAACTTTGCTCTTTTTGGTAACAACAACAAACAACATGAACATGGATCAAGGAATGACTGCAATACAACTACACCACACACGATGGAAGAGACGTCCTCAAATGAACTAGGGCCAATATTAACGCTAGAGAGTATAGCGATTATATACAAAGATGACCGGTTTAAAAACACTCTTAATCACTGCCATTCATCTACTTTACTTCTGTTTTGAAGCAATGCATGCAAATATATTGTTCAGACAAATTGTTGCAGTTTCATTAGTGGGATGGGATGCTCTCCACGCATCACCCATCCCAAGTTTTGTTTTCCTCTGCACTGCAGTGTCTCATTCAGTGGATGAGATGAACAATGCGATGTGGTGCTCCGACCAAAAATAGCAAAGCAGTGATGGATGGTGTCAACATAGTCACGAAAGAGGAGAGAGGAGACAAGCGAGCTTTGTTGACAGAGAGTGAGCCGGATGAGAGTCGAGAGGGCAACAACAAGTTTCGGCAAGTTGATGCAAAACGAAGAGCGAAGGGAGTGATAAGCGAGAGCAACCGTCAATCATCTTCAGCCGCGAGAGAAGCGGAGAGCCAGCAAGCGCTAGGCAAGGCGAGATGAAGATGAGACGAAGAAGCAAGGGATGAGAGAGCAAATGCCGGCCGACGGACAAAGAGCCTAGGGCAAAGCAAGGAGCGAGAGAGGACGCGGCAAGGGAGACGAGAGTGGAGAGAGCTAAAGCGGATGGTGGCGGGCGGAGCAGAGAGCAAGGTGAAGAGCAAGAGTGGAGAGAGCGGAGGATGAATGAGAGCCGGTCTAATGTAATCCCTGCATTGGATTCCCGATGAGCAGGGTGCACTGCACCTAGTGTTCTGTCCGTCGCCCAACTAGCCGCAGTGGGAATGGCATAAAGGAAAAACTAGCCGCATCGATACTCGCTTGCACGAGAATAACAAGCTTGCGCAGGCGTTCCCGATGAGAGGAGTTCTTAGGTAGGCCTATTCCCGCTGCGGGGAGTCTGTTTGAATAAGGCCCTATAAACTTCTTTCTTAAAATGTCACAAGGGGGCTGTACTGATACAATTTGAATGAATCTATTCTTTCTTTCCCTATTCAAAATCTATGACTACATGCGAACCTTGAACCTTCTCCTGACAACCCTCCGCATCGGACCCAGCGCATCGGACCCGGCTCATCAGAACTTACATTGTACTTCAAGGGAGGATTCCCAGTGAGAAGGGTACGCTACGACTAGCTGCAGCGCACCCTGTCAGGCGGGATTCCGCTCCGAGGGTTACATTCGACCGGCTCTGATGGATTTTGTTCTTCTGGCAATTTTTAATTCCCCTAAAAAATTGTGCGGGAGTTTTTGTATTCCCTGACCATCGAGTTTTTTGTTTTTTAGTTTTTGTTTTCTGGGCGCTGCGGGTCCCTCCCCAACGGCGTCGGAGCTTCTTGACCGCTACTATTAGTACTTCGGAATTGTTGGGCAACTTAATAAGATAGATGCAACAAGTTGTCGGTGAATTGGACAAGGCAAGCATTGAAGAGGGGGTTGGATGCGTGGCTTTGTTCTGAACATTTCTGTTTGAGAGAAAAAAGCGAAAAGGAGATAGCTATGACAATTTTTGGCGGGAGATATTTTAATAACAAAGATATCTTTTTAAAAACGCAGAGATGCATCCCAAAAAATCTTCCCCCGACGCGATGACACGGGCGTCAAGCCAATGATCGCATAGGATCGCATAACACAACTCACAAAGCACAACATCGGCTTCAAAAAGCCGCCCTTCCGCAATAGCTAGCCCATTTAATGAACAGAAGTTGAGAGCATTGATTCATCCTTGTCTCCATCTCAGTTATGGGCTGCTAGAACAGTCGGTGACACCTCATAGCGTGAAGAAAAAATCTAGAGAGGGGCTGGTATTTGCAAAACTCAAGAAAGAAGCCAATACATCATCAGGCCGCGCTTAACATTACCCATCAAAAGTTGATATACACATCCAAGAAGCGATTATGAAGGCACATCAATTTGAAAATGGTGAATTCGAAGAAGCTTTGCGCAAGCTTCTACAGGAGTAAGTCTCCATTATAATCATGCTGTTTTCTACTTCTACATGATGAATCTACTAACGTTTATTTCACGCATCCCATCATCGCGTTCTCAAAGTGCCGCAAACATAATAATAGCCAACTTACCCGAAATGAAACGAGTGTTGCTAGAAGCATTGGATATGGTGTTTATTCCGAAGGAGATTGGGAGGCAGTTTGTTTTGGCTGTGGCTTTGGAGACTAGTATGGTAAGATCGTAGTTAGTTGTAGTGGTGTGTGTGATGGTTAATGTGGTTGGAATTTTATGGTTGTGATGATGGCTGGTGTGTGATTGTATGTGTTGGTTGAATGGAAGGGTCTTGTGTGTAGTAGGCATTGTGATTGCTGTTGTTGAATTGAAACCAAACTTTCCTGCCTTAAAGTAACGTGTTGCAGTTATTGATACAACTGATCTTGATTTAGTGTGTAGCTTGGTTCTGAAATGAGGAGCTTGGATTCTTTCACACATGTGTATTTGTATACTTTTTCTTTGTTATATATTATTCTTGTGTGTTCTACTGTGATTGATTACTGATATGATTCCAATGCAATACATGCTTGAGTTTTGGATCATCATGTGGTGCAACTGTGCAATTGGGTGCACTTCTTTGCATTGACTCGTTATACAATCTATTACAAACATCATCTCACTAACATCCAAACACACCAAAGGTCACAATAAACCAACTATTCCACATCCTACGCTCCCTCTCCGCCGCATTCTCCACCCATTCCCGTCTAATTCGCCAACTCAACAACCAACAACGTCAATCCTCCACCCAAGACGAATGGATGGACCTAGCCGAACAAATCGACAACATTCAAGGGAATGATGTATGGCGCACCGAAAAGAAATGTGCACTCTACGAAAGCGAACGGATTCAAGCCCGTATCGACGAATTGGTCCATTTAATGAGACGACGTGACATATTCGACTTGATGTTCACATTGCGGGGTGGGATTGGGAGGAATCACTTTGGATTGTTACACGAAGGTCTTTTTTCTCGTGCCATGGCCGGATCGAAGTTACTAATTGAGACGTATCATAATGTGGTTTGTGCGGCGTTGGATTATGTGTGTGATGCGCCCGTGGCACCGAATGATGATCCTATCCCGAATGATTCGAGGTTGGCGTTTTTTAATGAGACGAGGCATTCGTATGGGAGGACGGCGTTTCTTTGTTCGGGTGGGGCTGCGCTGGGGTTTTATCATGTGGGTGTGGTGAAGGTGAGATTGTTTATTAACCATTTCTTTGTTGAACTGCCAAGGTGATGAGCATTTCAACTGACAATCTCATTATGAACAAAGGCATTGATGGAGAACGGGTTGATGCCTCGCGTGTTGGGTGGAAGTTCTGCTGGGTCGATTGTCACAGCTATTGTTGCTACTAGAACGGATGAAGAGTGCTTTAGAGACTTCTTTAATGTCAAGGGCACGGATGCTCCAGGGCATAGTGGTATGATGAAGACTGACTTCTTTCGTCCAGTGGGATATGCAGCAAGCAAGTTGAATGATAAAGACGCCGAAGAGGTGGCCGTCCCACAAAAGATGGATGGTGGATTCAAGAGAGCCTTTCAGATCTTCTTTCCTCTTACACTTAGAAACATGACATCCTTCATTTACGATGTCTTGACTGGCTTTAAACGACCCAAAGATATTCTCAAGAGCGATACTCGTCACTTGGAGGCGTGCTTGCGAGCAAACATTGGCGACTTCACCTTCCAAGAAGCATTCGATCGAACGGGACGAATCCTAAACATTACAGTATCTCCTCAGAGTCGCAGTGATCCTCCAAGATTGCTCAACTATCTCACCTCTCCACACGTTCTCATTTGGAGTGCAGCATTGGCGTCTTCGTCACTACCAGGAGTGTTTGAGGCAAACAGATTAATGGTTAAAGATGCAGATGGGACCGAACGTTACGAAAGTCAGTCTGGCATGACTATGCAATTTCAAGATGGGAGTATGGAAATGGATCTGCCCATGCAACAACTTTCTGAAATGTTCAATATCAATCACTTTATTGTGAGTCAGGCGAACCCCCATGCAGTTATGTTTGCTTCGTTTGGACTGCATAGGTCTGTTTGGGCAAATCCTATTGTTGGGTATGTCAATGGAATGCTTCTCTTTATCAAGAATCAGGTGAGTGGAAATGCATTCTTTTGCTCATATCATTGCTGGTGCCTGACATTTCCGCTCTTCTCCAATGAATGAATGTGCTCAGTTGAGATCTTATCTTCGAAATGTATTTGATCTATGCGGTGGAAGGAGAATTGCTCCATTGTGGGATACAAAGCGTAACATGGGGTGAGCATCGACATTCTGAGCTGAATAGTTTCTCGTTGAAACCAGTACTCACAACCTGTCTATTTCATCAGTACCCAATTCTTCACCCAAGAATACGAAGGAAGGGATACAGACATCAGTCTTATTCCTTGGCAGAATCACCGATCTTTGACGAGTGCAATGCTGAATCTGATTCACAACCCAACACACGACGAGTTCATGGATTGGGTAAAGGCTGCAGAGCGCGAAACATGGAGACATATTCCCAGAATCAAAAGTCACTGTGCTGAAGAGAGAACACTTGATCGATGTGTACAAAGACTCCGTAAGAAGATCATGATGGAGTCATGGGATAAGCACAGTTCGACAAACATGTTTGTTCCGAAAGAAGGAGAGGATGGTGGACTCAACGCTAGAACTCCCAGCTTCTTTCAGAGCCCGAGTCTAATATGCCTGGGTGGACTCAACGTATTGGATCCTTTCGAGACTGTGAATCATATAGACGAAAGCAAGAAGGATGCATCACATTACAATTCAAACGTTGCGGATCCATTGGATGCCACTTTACGTGCATCACATGTTGATTCGACATTGGGATGGGGCGGGCTGGGTCTGCGCGGAAATCATTCGTTTACAAATCTTCATCGCGCTGCATCTGGGGGATCGGGTATATTCATCTTGGACGAAGAGGAGAATGAGAAACCTCCCACTGACGCCAACCTTGGGAACAAAACAGGCAGTGGAAGTTGGGCCAATCAGGTGGGAGGTGGGGGGTATGCTCAAGAGAACTACCTAAAAACGTCAAGCATGGCAAACTTTTATTACGGGAGAAAGGCTCACAGTCAGGGAAACTTTGCTGAGGGAGATGCCGAAGGAGAATCCAAAAATAGTAGGCCTAGATCTGCCAGCCAGCTCAATGAGTCTCCTCGTGATCATTCGTTGAGATCAAGTATTAGGTGACGGGCAGTACATCTGATGGCGAAGCCTGGAACGAACGTGTCAGATCGCAGATAGCATTGTACAACTAACAGATAGCAGAGTTGTTGAACAAGATAGTAAATCCGTTATGCAATTAATCTGCAACATAACTTGAGGAATATTCATATGAATCTTCATCTCATCCATCATGCTCCGTCTTTTTACTCGGCTTGTCTGGTATCATCTTCAACACCCGCAAGCCAAAACAAAACTGATCTGAGTCATTGCTCAATGCAGGCGATTCCATCTTGGTGAGTATGTCTACATGTTCATCCTCCGATTCTGGCTTGTTTGATGCTCCGTCGCTCTTACCACCTTCCTCATTTCCATCATCCACGACTACATCAAACTCATCTTCCTTTTCCTCATACAATACATTTTGTTGAAGTGCTTGAAAGTCGGGTGCAAACGCAATCCAATCAGTTCTATACCCCCACACATCCACCATCCCATCGGATGTCCCCACAGCAATGAATGGCCTGGTAGGATGACAATCGAGACAGTAGAGAGTTACCTGCGGCCCGGTTAGTTGATCCAGCAATTCTCCCGTGACGGCATTCCACAGAAAGAGTTGGTAGTTGTCACCTGGCGGATTGGAATTGCACCCACCCTTAGTATGTTGATACAGGATGTTAGGATTAGTGTACTGTATTTTCTTCATACAGCATGACATGAAACTAGCAATCAACAACATGAATCGAATCAAAACACTCACCACCACATACTCATCCAACAAAAAGTCACAAGAAATCCAAGGAGCCTTCGACACCGGATCCATAAAAACATACTCGGGTACCATTGTATCATTTTCCGTTTTGAATTCCTCGGCATTATACAACCTCAACGCATCACACGAATTCACAAGAACAAATCTTTCATTCGCAGTAATTTGTATGGCATTGGCTCCTCCTGGAATCTTGGCCACAGCGACTGGTCGGACTATGACGTTATTGCCCGAAGTGTGTTCCTTTTTGCCTTGGAGCATGTGTACCATGGAGAGAGTTAGTTCAAGGCTCATCACGGAACCGCATTTGGTCAAAGCGTAGATCATCTTTTCGTGCCTTCCTTTACCAAACGTAGCGCATAGTACAGAGTATTGATTAACAACTCTTCCTGTCGGTGGAGGGATAAGATACATGAGATTTCCGGCAAGATTCTCATCTGCTTCTTTCGAGGCTTCTTTGATATTGGGCAGCGATAGTTGGTAAAATGCCACAGATGGAATATGAAACAATGCCAAACTTCCATCCATCATGCATACCAGTCCTATATCATCGTGTATGGAATGCAATTGAACTGTACCCCCGAGAGGTTGGGGGAGTTGATATAGAATATACGGATGGCGTATACATTGTACTGTTGTGTGCGGTTTGTTATTGGTACCAATGGACGATGATGCATCCACAAGGGATGGATGTGGATGTCCACCGACCAAAGAATGAGGCTGTTGTCGAGTCGTAAGCAATCTGCCCGTTCCAATGGATGTTACATTCAAATCAAGAGGGATATCGACTTCTTCTGAAGAATTGTAATTGCGCAGATAGACAGTCTCAACAGATTCTTTGGCATCTTTGAGTATATGTTCGACAACATCTGTTGTTTTGGAATCACTATCTCCCCCACTCTTGGCACCACCAACAGCAGTCGGTGGTGGTGTTTGTTGATTCTCACCCATCAATCCAACATTCCTCAAACGCTCGGCACACTCCCACGCCACACACGGATGAGAATTATCCACATACCTCAATATCGTATCACCATAGGCACCGGCCAATAAATACCTCCCACTCCTGTTCCAACACAAGGATGTGGTACCGTTGACATGCTTCATTTCATTATTGTCCTTCAAAGTTTCCTGGTCGGGAGGAGAATACACAGCGTTTAAACATCGGCTAGCAAAGGAATGGACGGATACCAATCCACTGGCGTGTCCAGAGGAGAGGTATGCACCATTTTGATTGAAGGAGATGGAATTGCAGGCGGTCCATGCTGTGGCGTGCAGATCCTCTTTGGTGGCGGATGGTTTGACAATGTCTTTTCGTTTCTTTTTGGTTTTGTTGTTAGTAGTGTTGGTATTGTTGGATGGTTCTGCTTGCAGTTGCTCGGAGGATAGGGATGGTTGTTTTTGTTGCTGCGTCACTTCTCCTTCTTCTTCTTCGGCTGTACTGACAATCATTTCCATTGGAGATGCATCATTTGTTTGTTGCGCCTGCCCCTCGCCATCTTTGGCAGTGTCATCCACATCTTGATTCAAACTAATCGTCTGCTTGAACAATAATTTGGGCTTCTTTTTGGGTATTGCGCTCATTACTTTGGACTGCCCACTATCGCTCTTCTCTTCTAACGTGGCATCTTTCATGTCAACGTCAGGCACATCGGTTGTTGTTGTTGATTTGGAGACTGATGAATCAAAGTGACCCTCTGGCATGGGTGGATGGAGCATACGGGGAATGACTAGGGTGGAGTCAATCCGATCGGGGAGCTTGGATGGATCGAGGAAGTTGAGGTTCATGATTCTTTATTCTTTAGGCACTGCTGCTTTGGAATTGACTGAGAACTGCTTCTGACGTGATTGTTCAGGTCATCTGCAATTGAAGAAGGACTGGCGGAAACAATTCAGTTAGATGGATCTGATGATGAACTACCTGCAAAGCTATTGCATAATCTGTATTCGTTTGATAGATATGATCAAGTAAATAGAAATCAAGTTCGCATCATTAATAACCCGTCTATCACCAAAGGTCTCATGAAGAGACAAATCAAACAAAGAACATCAACCGTGAAAGCCTCAAATAAAAAGTTTGCACACAAGACACCACCCTTTCAGGTGAGCCACTCATTTGACATGTCCACCTCTGCGAATATGAAAGCTATAGTACTCAGATGATTCTTAATGAAAGGAAAAGCTCCATCTCTATATCATGGATATTCATCAAGTTAGCACGAGAATATCCCGTCTGATCATCGAAGATCTCATGCACCGACAAATTAGACTTTAAGCTGAGCAACCCAAGTGATACAAGCCAGAACAAGTTAAAATGTGATCAAAAAGAGGGCCTAAGGAGTCACTTCTGCGAATAATATGAAATGTGCCGCTCAAATTGCGTTCTGAGCCAGAGGCTGCAGCCGAACGCACAAGATACAAGATATGATACACGCTGTTTTCCACGCCATAGCAGACCGAGCCCGCCATAACAGACCAACAAAACCATGTCACTGGCCGACTCTCTCGGGGCACCTGAGATCTCACCCTGTGTCTGCTTTATTAGTCCATTGCCTTCGTCGGTAATCGGTTGTCGTCGCCCCGCCGCCGGCCTGCGGATGATGTGATAGGTAGGTACCATACCATACGATATACGATAGGCGGATGGCGGCAGGTACTGATATGTAGGTAGGCGATGGGCGGCAGGAGCTGGCAGGAGGTACTATCTCTATCTCCTTATCCTGGGAAGAAAACCCCAGATTCCTGTGGTTGGTAATACTGCTGGCAAGACAGGTAAGGGCAGGCATACAAGTGGTAATTTGCTTGGTTAGAGATATTGGTACCTTGTGAATAA